>JH720127.1:52969-143295 GCA_000231845.2 Tetrahymena malaccensis 436 | reverse complement strand
GCCAGCTTGTCATTTAATAACTTGCTTATTTACTTATTTACTTACTAACCAAATAAAAAATTACGAATTTCTTTACTTACTCATCACAACACAACTAAAATACTAATGAAAACGAATTTTATTTTTATAATGCTTTTTGATATTTAATAAAATTACTTTTTTTATCATTTATTTTATTGAAAAGAATATAATAATAAATAAATATAATATAATTTATTATTATCATAAAACAACTTAAATGGGAAAATAATTTTTATTTAATTAAATCAAAAATATTCAACTAAATAATTTTATTTTAATTAAATTATTTTGAATCTAATCAAAATAATTATAATATTATTTATTAATTAATAATTGACTAATGATTAAAATATTTATAAAATAAATCAGTAATATTTAGTTTTAATTTATTATTATATTTATAGACTTAATAGTATTAGTGAAAGTTAAAGAAATGAATTGATAGATTTCCTGAAGAAATAATTATTCGCTACTAAAGTAAATAATAAATTAAAATAAATAATAAAAATTTTTAATTTATATTAAAATATTAGTTATCTATTGACTGTTGAATGAGATCAAAATAATATATGAATACTTAAGATTTTATTTTTAGTAAGAAGTTTATTTATTCTAAAAAATAAAAACATAAAGTTTCTTTTGATTCAAAAAATAAAAATAATTTGTTTTCTTTATTTCTTATTTATGATATTGCCTAATTATACTATAAATTTATTTTAACAAAATAACAATTAAATATTAAAATAAATTTTTTATTTTAAATTTAACAATGAACATAAGTGATAAATAACTTATTAATTTAATTTTTTTTATAAAAATTATTTAAATTATATTTATTTTTTTAAATTTAAAACAAATTATATAAAATAAATTAAATACTATTATATAAATTTTATTAAATTTATATTCATTAACCTTTTAATTATAAAAATAAATTATGCAATTCTCTATACATAAAAAATTTGATTTTGTTTGATTTAACTCTTTTCTTATATTATCTATTAAAATCAATAACAATGTGGGAAATATATCAATTTACGTATTTAAATGCTGATTATAATTTTTATTAAAATAAAGATTTCTTGATAACAAAAATGGCTCAATGTGTTAATAAATCAAAACCATAAAAAAATCTAAATTTATTGAAATTATCAGACATAATATACTACTTAATTAAAATTATCTTCTAAATTTAATTTATATCAAAAGTAATTAAAAAATAATGATAGCGATTGCATTCACCTACAATTAAATATAGAGTGTAAAACATATTTTAAGGAAAATGAATTTCGTTTTTAGACTTAAAGCAAACAATCATAAATTTAAAAAACTTTGTTTCTTTAAATTTGCTATTATGGCTATAGTAAGAATATTTATTTAATTAAAAATGATAATTTTAATAACTTAATTTGTTTTTCACATTAATAAAATAGATTATAAGGCTTAAATTAATCTTAGTTAATCTAATATTTGCAGAGCTTAAATAAGATATCCTCATTTAAGCTAAATGATGAGTAAATAAAATATATTCTTTTTTTTTATTTTTAATAGTAAAATATTTGATATTATAATTTAATTAATTTGAAATAATCATTTTATTATGGTTTTTAGGTTATAGGTGAGTAATAGTATTTATAGATTTTAGGTTATGTAAAAGTTGTTACAAAGCTGGATACATATTCAATAAATGGATCTTAATTTTTTTATGTTCAAGAAACTAAATAATTAAGATAGGTGATGAAGAAATAGATTAATTAGCTTCAATTTTGATAAAATGCTAAAGGCTCTAATCATTAAACCTTAATTTAACGTAAAATTAATAAATTAGTAATATTATTATTAAATTATTTTTTAATTTAAAAAAGTAATAATAAAATTCAAGATTAAGGGATGTCTAAATTAGGTTTTGGATTAATATTATGCAAATAATTATAGAATCTTACTTTAATTGTTACGTAATTATTTATTACCATATATTATCAAAACTAAATCAAACTAAAATCAATAAAAAAATAATACTGAATTTTTATGAAATTAAATATAATGTTTATTTATTTTTAAAGTGGAAATAAGTTTGGATTAGAAGGACTAAATAGTTTAGCTCAAGCTATTTTATAATGTGAAAATATCAAAATCTTAAAACTTTGTTAAGAGTAAATTATTTTCCTTAATTTATAGTTGATTAAACTAATAAATTAGATATTTTCTTAGTTTTTATTTTTCATTAAAAACTTTTTTAATTTGGAAATATATTTTTAGATTTTTTTTTTAAGTCAAGAAAGAAAAGATGAAATGATTAATAGTTTAGATCTAAGTAAATTAAACATGTTTTTACTTAAATTCAGTTCTCTTTAAGAATTATTTATCATTTTTAAGTAAAATAAAAAATTTCAAATTTATATTATTATAAAAATAAATTATGCTAAAACTAGAAACTTTTAAGGAGAAATTTAAAAATAAAATTTATTTTTAGATAATTGTGCTAATTTAAAAGCTTTGAAAATATAATTTTAAATTAGGTAAATATTTTTTAAATCATTTTGAATTCTTTACTTTTTAAAATAATATAAGAGTCATAGTTAAAATAAGTTATTTAAGTAACATTTTTATCTTATTTAAATTTTTATTATTATAGGAGGTCTTTTAATTATATTTTTATTGATACTGTGCTAAAAGCTTCTATTATTGGTTGAGTAAATAAATTGATACTATTTATTTTTTTAATTAAAATGAAATTTGCATTATTATTTTAATTAATAATTTTAAAATAAAAGTTATTGTCAAGTAAGCCAATATGAATTAACAAAGATTTTTTAAATATTTGCAAATATTAAATACCTTAAAAGTTAATCACTAAGTTTAAAGTAATTATATATATATATGAAATTGAACCCTAGGGTTCACTACATATATGTAGTACAAATAAATATTATAACTTATTTTAGATAATTTAAATTATTTGTATTAAATATTTATTTATATTTATTACATATATAAAATAATTAGTTTCGAAAAAATAGGTATTAAATAAATAATATTAATATTTTAATCTTTTAAATAAATCAAATTATAATTTATTTTTTCACTAATCTTTTAGCTTTTAGAATTTTCATTTTCAATTTCTCTGATAGAACTTGGTTAGACTTATTGCTACTTTTTTTAATAATATTTATTTGTTAATTAAAAAATAAGAACAATCTATATTTCAAATGTAAAATCAAAAATAGAGATATTTTTTTTTTTAAATTAAACAGTAATTAAAGTATCAAAAAATTAAATGTAAATTAATTTTCTTAGTTATTTTTATTAACAAAATGAAAATTGATAAATGCTTAATAAATTTTCTAAAAATAATTATTTAAAATTTATACAAAATATCAAGTGTCAAAGTTGAGAGATTGTTACATTTAATTAGTTCTGCCACCAATAATGATGTCCCTTATAATCCAAAATTATTTTTGCTTTTAATAAAATTTAATTTTAATAATAACAATAACCTAAAATTGGAAACACTTTGAAAGAAAGTGTAAACTAATTAATATATTTTTACTAGAGGTCAATTACCAAAGTTTAAAGTTTAGGGCAACTTTATAACGCAGAACCTAAACTTATGACTCCTTCCATTCCAATTTAATTATCACTTTTTGAATATATTGTAATAAAAATTGATAAAATTAATATTTCAATTTTAATAAAAAGTAGGTTTAATTTTAAGGAGGTTTAATTGTTTAAAAATATGGTCTTAACTTTAAAATTTATATTTTATTTTAGAAAAGGTTTTAAATTAAACACATTTTTAATTTTCTTAATTGTTTATTTTTGTGCTAAGTTAATAATAAATTAAATTGTAAAATTATCTTTCTTTGTTTAACTATAAAAAAAATATCGTGTGTTGCAATATTCAATTTCTAACATCAGTTCTTAACATCTCTTAAGTAATTTTTATAAAAAAAATATTTACATTTTTGATTTAGTAAAAAATTTTTTGCCCAAAGCTTTGCAATTATTGAGTAAAATATTTATATTTGAATATATTAGATATGATCCAAATGAAATCTTTTTTGAAAATTAAAATTATAAAATTGACAAGGATTGATCATAAAATTAAAAAATTAGATTTTTATTATTAGCAAATTTATTAAGTAGAAGACCTTCCATTTTATAAATAAATTGTATTAAAATCAAAATTTACTAAAGATCAAGTGTCAAAATTGTAATATTAGTGCATTTTGTTATAGCAAAAGCTAAATCAACAGTACCCTATTCTCCAATTTAATTATCACTTTTTAATATAAAATATTTATATTATTTATTTTTTATTAAATAAGGAAGAAAATTAAATAAATTAAAATATTTATTTCATAAAATAAAATAAAACAAACTGAATAAATAAAAAATAAAATAATGAAAAAGAATAAACTAATTATTAATTTTTTATTTTTTATAAAAGCCTAAACTGTAAATAAATGTTATAATTCTCGATAATTAGAATTATACTTTCTTTTTTACCCTAACCAAAGTTTTAAAGTTGACAGATTTGAGATTTTTGCTAAAGATTAACTAATTGCATATGCTCCCTTTGGTCCTATACCATTTAACCTTTTGTGTATCAAAAATAAATAAAATTAAATAAATATGGTGATGTGTTTTAATATTTAAGCTTTGTGTTAAAAAACGATTCTATTTAATTTTTAAAAATATAACCTTAAATTTTGTTAATTGTATTAAATTAAAAATTAATTAAACCTTTTTACCCTAATTAAAGAGTTAAGGATTACATTTATTGACTATTTGGTAAACCTTAAACTAGATCAGAAGTACCATTATCTCCTATTTGATTTTATCTATTAAAGTTTTAAAATTATATTTTAAATTTAACTAATTACCAAATTAAATATCATTTTAAAAATTAATATAGCTAATTATTAAGCTATTAAATAAAATTTATACAATATTTTTTTTTTTTATAAATTATTTAAAAAGCAAAAAAATTAACCCTTAATAATTAAATTAATTATCTTTACCTGAGATTGATTGATAAAACCTATAGATTAATACAATTCGATAAAGCAGATCCTAAGTTTTATGAACCCTATACCCCAATCTAATTAGATCTATTAAATTTTATTAAATTTCTTTTCTTCTTACAATAAACTCATAAATAATACTCATAATTAAAAAAAATACTCAACATTATTTTTTTGTTTAGCATAGGGGAAAAATTAATTTGAGTTAATAGATTAAAAAACAACTTTAATCTAAATATTTTTTACCTGAGATTTAGTATCAATGTTGAAAGAGTAGAGCAACTTACTAAAGCAGAACTTAAATGAGGTATTCCTTAGGCACTAATTTAATTAAACCTTTTAAAATATTATTAATACTAGTTTTATCATATAAATGCTTAATTATTCAATTGTTTTTATTTGGTGACTCCATATTTATTAAATTAAAAAAATTAAAGTAGTTTTACTATAGATCAAGTTTTAAATACTAAAGGTTAGAACATTTCATTATTGCAGTACTCAAATTCAGTGATCCTTTAGCTCCAATTTGTTTATTACTTTTAAAAAATTATGTGTTAGTTTATTCATAATAATAAATGAAAAAACTTTTTATAAATACTCATAAGTATTACTTAAATATTTTTAAAATTAAATAAAAAAATTTATTTTTACTTCAGATCAATTTCTAGGCAAGTATGGGATTAAAGAGAAGAATTGACAAACTTTTTTAATAGAAAAAATATTCAAAATAATATTAATACTCTAATAATTTGGTTACATCTTCAAGGTTGTTAAATACTTCTTTCTACAATATCATCTTTTTATTTTCAAGATACATAAAATAACTATTTGATTACCAAATAATAAAAATAAATATTATTAATAAATTATTTATTATTTATTTTTTAATATTAAAAATCTAGAAAAACTTTAATAAAATAAAAAATTAAATTTATGTTTACTATTAATTTAGACAAACTAAAATTAGCTCTAAATTACAGTAAATAAAATATAAAATTAATTGATTAAAAAAAGAAATTTTGCTTGAGCTAAGGGTAATTATTTGATAACAAAAGAAATTGAAATTTCAACCAAAATAGAAAATCAATAAAACCAAACTCTCTCAAGAATAATTAATTTTAACTTCATAGACAATGAAGTAAAATAATTCAAATAGTAAACAAAAAAATGAGATATCATAAAAGAATTTTGGGCAAATTGTAAATATTGCTCTAAGAAATATCTATTTATAGGTCCAACAAATGGTTTAAATTATCATTTAAAAAGGAAACATAATATACCTTAGTAAGGTGATAATAATGAAGGGGTTGTTATGAAATAAGAAATAATGAAATTTAATATCCCAAATTAATGAAAAAATGAATGAGGCAGTTTTTTATTTAGCTTAGTTAATCTTTGAAAATTTTAGACCTTAAAAGATTGTAGAAGATGAAGGATTGAAGAACCTAATAAAACTAATGAATTGGAGCTGCCCTGCAAGAAAATAAATAAAATAATATGTACATCGAGTTTATGATGTTAGTAAAGAGCTGATTATACAATAACTATAAAATGAATTTGTAAAATTCTCTAATTATAGCCTATCTTTTGGCCACAATACTACAATAACTTAACAAAAGTTTATTGCAATAGAATGTTGCTTTGTAGAGTCTAAATTTAATCTAAAATAAATTCAAATAGGTAGGTCTCTAAGAGGTAGAGAACACTTAATGAGAAACAATAATAGAAAATATAAAGAATGGTCTAAATAGTCTAAATATTTTATCAAGAGACTATAATTAAATATATTCTGTCAGTGATTCTGCTCCCTATAATATTAAAGCCAGTTAAGACTTACAATTAGGTATCCAAATATCCTGCTTTAATAATATATTACACTTATGTACTAGTAATACATTTGAACACTAATTAGAGCTAACTGATCTACTCGAAAAGTGTAAAAAAATATCATAGGCTATTAAAAATTAATCTTAAATTAAACTTAATTAAAATCTTTATTTGATGATCTCTAATAATAGTAATAATAATAAAATTAAAAAAATAATAATAAAAAGATAAAAAAAGAATTTAAAAGACCTAAGAAGTTTACAGAAAACAGATGGAACTCTGTGTATTACTTGTTGAATTATATTTATGAATTAAAGGATATTATAGAAACTTATATTCAAGACTGCGATGATCTGAAGTTACTCTTGTTCAATAGGAATTATCACATTAATAGTGGGTAGAAATTAGTTAGATATCCTAGTTTTTGAAATCATCAATTATATATCTTGTCAAATATAATAAGAAAATCATCCTACAACCCTCATTAGTATACCCAATTATATTGCTGATTACTAATAAATTAAAGATTTAACTAAAGGAAAGTAAGCTTAAAAAACATTTAAGTCAGAATTTAAAGGATAATTAGTTTGATATGAATTTAATAATTCTATGATAAGGATATGCAGATTCTAAGTGTTTCTACATTCTTAGATCCATTAAGAAAATATTTAATAATAAAAAATAAAGATAGATTTTAATCTGTAATTGAATATATAACAAAAAATAGTTAATAGCCAATACAAATTAGCAATGAAATTCAAAAACGAAATAATATGAGCTACTTAGACTAACTATAAGACTAGCTGAGTATATCACACCTTAAATATAAATGAAGATTTTGTTTAATATTAGATTTCAAAATTTTAACTTAAAGCAAATCAACACCGAGTTATCTAATAAATATACATTTCAAATTAAACAAAATAATAAAAAAATTAAATATAATAAAACATTAAGGTTCCTCAGACATAGCCAAAACAAACTGATGCAAACAAACCTGAAGAAGAATAAATGAATACTAATTATATTCTGGAATATTGGTAAGAAAGAAAGAAAGAATACTTATCCTCAGTTAGCTTAATTAGCTAAAAAAGTTTTTCGTCTCCATGCTTCATCCTCATATTGCTAAAGGGTATTTACAAAAACTAAATACTTAGTTAACAAATAAAGAAATATGTTGAATGAAAATAATATTCATAAAACAAAATTATTAAAGATAAATACTAACTTTAGATTAGATTAAAAAATAAATACAATTCAGTTAATACATTTTTATATTTAATGTTTTAATAAAATTGAAAAATTTTTTGGAAAAAAATTAAAAGTTTGAAAGGAAAAAAAAATCATGAAAAATTATGTCCTGAAAAATGAAAGAAAATTTTTTGAATGAAGAAATTAATAGATGAAAAAGAAAAGAACATTTTTTTTCAAGCCCATCTTAGGTAGTAAGTATACCTGCGTAAATTTTAAATGAATAAGTTCAAATGAAGTTTATAATAATTCAAAACCCAAAATCCCTTTTAAAATAAAATGTAAGTATGAGGAATCATTAATAAATATAATAGATTTGAAGATGTTCCAAGGTAACATGAATGGTAAATTCACAAAAAAAAAATTTTAAATGATTTATATTTTAGTGCTAAAAGGCTGGTTATTGGGAAGAAAGAAGTAGATCTATCTAGAGGATAATCATCTAAATATATATGAGATTTTTGAAAAGAAACAAGAAAGAGAGACTGAAAATCACAAGATTAGATTACTGGCCATCTAATAGCCGCCCAGACCTAAACCCATTAAAAATCATCTAAGGATGGCTAAAAGGGTAAGTTGCTAAGTATAGACGACCAAAAACAAAAGATTAACTTATAGAATCTATATAATAAAAATTGTACTTAACAATATAAAATTTTCTTTATAAACATATTAATAATTTCCATTGCGATTATAATAAGTCCTTGAAAACAAAGGATTGCATATCAATTATTGAGTAAATTTTATATTTAAAATTATATTTACATAGTATCTAATTTACGTTAATAATAAAAATCATATTAAATACCAAACAACAGAATTCATGTAATGTACTGTATATTCTTATTATACCCAAGTATTTGTCTCCAATAGCTTACTTATACTAACTAGTAAAATATTTTTATAAATATTTTTAATTTATTTTTAAAATAATTAGCTTCCTCAACAAAGAAAGATTCCTGATTGCTCATAAATGTTAATGCCACTAGTCTGCTACTTATTTAGATTTGAATTTCCTATTAGAATCTCATTTTTTATACACTGTTTATTGACCATTTTTATAATATGGCGCTGACTAAATACAAATTAAAGAGAATATAATTTTTTTTGGAAGTTACTTGTTATTAAAAGATATTCGCTACAACATGGCTTCTTAAAACTCCAACAGAACACTACTGCAAATTTTTAGTTGAGAATTTCATCGAACTTCGAACCATGCTTATCAGCAAAGTTGTGTATAGATTTTAAGACATTTTCGGTGTTTTTTAGTTAAGTGCTTGCTTTAAAATCCTTTTTGTTCTGATATTTCTGATAAAGAATTAATTATTTTTATATTTTTAAAATTATTTTCTGTTATTCAAACAATTTAAAGATGTCAGTTTTTAGTTTATCTATTTATCTATGTTGTTAATTTTGTTGATCTATTTGTTATATAATGATAAAATTGATTTCTTGTTATTTTCTTATTTGTAAAATCTATATCATATAAAAAATTTAGTTTTATTACCTATCTTAATTAAATATAAAATAAAATTTAATACTAACACAAATTGTCCAATTTAAAAAGGCCTATTCTTCATATTATTGTTAATTAAGTAGGTTATTATTTAATTTATTGATTTAATAGAGAACATTTAATTAATGAAAGCATAGTTAAAGTAAATATCATTTTATAATATAAATATTAAATTTTTTATAAAAAACTTTCCTTAAAATTAGAAATGAAATTGAAAAAAGAAATCTTTGTTAGAGATGTTCAAAATTGGCTAATTTATTAAACAACTTTCTAAGTATTTAAATTTATATATCTTATTTATAATTAATTTTCTAAATTTATATATTTGATTTTAATTTTGTTTTTTTTTTGTATCCTAATTAATTCTTATTAAAAAACAAATGATTAATTAACTAATTTTATAATTAATTAAATTGAGATAAAATTATTACTGAAAAAATAACAAAAAAAATGATATAATAGAATACATATTTTAAAAGTCTGGAAGATGTAAGTATTTATTTTTTGATTAATTACTCTATAATTTTATTTTTACCAATCAAAAAGTTTTAAAACTCTTCTCTTTAAACTCATACCGATCTCCATATTGATCTTAGGTAAATAAATTTCTTAGCTTTAATCTTTTTTATTTTATAATTAATATCAAGTGAAATTTTTTAAAAGAAGTGTTATCATATTTTTTTATAAATTTATTCAAATTAATATTTATGATTTTGTGTCTAATTTTTCATTTTCAACATTTGCTTAAATTATTTACAAGTTTATTCTTAATTCATATTTTTTCTTCATATCTCCTTCTAATTAACTAATATTTTCTTCTATATTTAAAAAGTTAATGTAATATAGATACAAATGAGGCTTCAATCCTAAGTTAAACATTAGCAAACTGCTTTAATCTTTCAAATTTGACACTTAATTTAAGGTAAAAACAGCATATTTTTTTTGAGTTGTGTTATTTTTTAGTATCAACATAGATTAAAATAAGATAATCTTTTTGTTTTATTTATCCACTTTTTGATTCTGATTATGTATGTTTATTATTCATTTTCTATCTTTGCTTAAAATATAAAATAGTAAATTCTTAATTCATATTTTTTACACATTTTTCCTTCTAAACTAAATAATATTTTCTTTAATATTCAAAAAGTGATAATTAAATTTGTGATGAAAGTGTCTCTAGCTTAGGTTATGCATTAGCAAAATGGACTAATCTCTAAAATTTGAGACTTAATCTCAGGTAAAAGCAATTTATTTATTTGGCTTATGATATTTTTTTATTTTTATTTTGTTTATCAATTTTTGGTTCTAATTATTTTTTTAATTTAAGTCATTTTTATTTTTAACTTTTGCTTAAATTATTTACTAGCTTATTTTAATTCATATTTTTCTTCATTTTTCCTTCTAATTAGCTAATATTCTCTTCAATATTTAAAAAGGGATAATTATATTGGTGAAAAAGGTGCCTCAGGCTTAGGCTTAGCATTAGCAAGCTCCACTAATCTCTCAAATTTGACACTTGATTTATCGGAAAAGTAGCTTATTTGCTTTAAATTATGTTATTTTTTAATATCAAAATGGATTAAAAACAAAAATGCTCTTTTTATTTGATTTATTTACAATTTGGCTATGATGATATTTTTTTTATTTTAAGTCATTTTTTATTTTCAACCCTTATTTAAATTATGTGCTAGTTCATTATTAATTCATATATTTTATTAATTTTTTCTTCTAACTAAATATTATTTTCTTCAATATTTAAAAAGTAATAGAATTAATACAAATGGTGTCAAAAGTTTAGTTTTTGGATTATTAAATTGCACTAATCTCTCATATTTGGAACTTTATTTAGAGTAAAAATAACTTATTTGTTTTGATTTGTTTAATTTTTTAATATAAAAATATTAAAAATAAAAATATTCTTTTTAATTAATTTATTTACTTTTAATTCTGATTATGCTTTTTTAAATTAAGGAATTTTTATTTTCAACTTTGTTTAAATTATATACTAGTTAATTCTTAATTCATATTTTTATTCATTTTAACTTCTAACTAACTAATATTTTTTTCAATATTTAAAAAGGGGAAATCGTTTTTGTTCTGATAACTATCTTAGGAGACCCTAACTTACAAAATAAGACCCATAAACACTTTTTAATAGTATGCTAATTATTTAATTTAATTAATTTTTTTGACTTATTTCATTTTTAAGGATTACTAAGTTGTCTAAGGTTGAATAAGACTTCTAATGTTGATAAATAAATTTGTGAAGATTGTGCCTCAGACTAATGTTTCACATTAGCAAACTGCCCTAATCTCTAAAATTTAAAACTTCATCTAGGGTAAAAAACATCTTATTTGATTTTAGATTGTTATATTTTTTAATATCAAAATGTATTAAAATAAAAATAGTCTTTTTATTTGATTTATTTACTTTTTAATTTTTATTCAGTTTTTTTCAATTAAGTCAATTTTTATTTTCAACCTTTGATTAAATTATTTTCTAGTTCATTCTTAATTCATATTTTCATTTATTTTTCCTTCTAACTAACTAACTAACTAACTAACTAATATTTTCTTCAATATTTCAAAAGTAATAATAATATTGATCCAAATTTTGTCTCATACTTAGGTTCTGCAATATCAAAATGCCCTAATCTCTCAAATTTGGAAATTGATTTTTGGTAAAAACAGCTTATTTATTTTTGGTTGTGTTAATTTTTATTATCAGAATGGTTAACACTCTTTTTATTTGATTTATTTACTTTTTGATTTTGATTATTTTTTTTAATTTAAGCCAGTTTTCATTTTTAGTTGTTACTTAAATTATTTTATTTGTTTATTCTTAATCCATATTTTTTCTTCATATTTTTATCTAAAATAACTAACATTTTCTCCTATATATAAAAAGTGGGAATGAAATTTATTAAAGTGGTCCCTCAGGCTTAGGTCCTGCATTAGAAAAATGCACTAATCTCACAAATTTGGAACTTTATATAAAGTAAAAGTGGCTTATTTATTTTGGATTGTGATATTTTTTAATATCAAAATTAATTAAAACAAAAATCTCATATTTGTCACTTGATTTAGAGTAAAAAAAGCTTATTTACTTTGGATTGTGATATTTTTAAATATAAAAATGATTTAAAACAAAAATAAAATTCCTACTTTATTTATTTATTTACTTTTTGATTCTGATTATGCTTTTTTGATTTAATTCATTTTTAATTTTCAACTTTTGCTTAAAATATGAAATGGTTAAATCTTAATACCTATTTTTTATTTATTTTTCCTTATAGCTAGCTAATATTTTCTTCAATATTTAAAAAGGAAAAATTATATTGGTGATGAAGGTGCCAAAGGTTTAGGTTCTGGATTAGCTAAGTGCCATAATCTCTCAAAATTGTTACTTTTACTGAGGTAAAAACAGCTTATCTATTTGTTTTGTGATATTTTTTAATATCAAAATGAATTAAAACAAAAATAATCTTTTTATTTTGTTTTTTTATTTTTTGGTTCTAATTATGTATTTTTAATTTAAGTCATTTTTATTTTTAACTTTTGCTTAAATTACTTACTAATTTATTATTAATTCATATTTTTCTTAATTTTTTCTTTTAACTAACTAATATTCTCTTCATAATTTAAAAAGTTTCAATAGTATTGATAGAGATGGAACATCAGGCTTAGGTTCTGGATTAGCAAAGTGTACTAATCTCTCAAATTTGAAACTTGTTTTTTAGTAAAACAATTTGTTTGTTTTGGAGTGTGATATTTTTTAATATCAAAATAAATAAAAATACTCTATTTATTAATTTACTTTTTGATTCTGAATATGCTTTTTTAAATTTAACTATTTTTCATTTCAACCTTTGCTTAAATAATGTACTATTGTATTCTAAACTCATATTTTATCATCATTTTTCCTTCTAACTAACTAATATTTCCTTCAATATTAAAAAGTTATAATCGAACCACATATTCAGGTTACTTAGGCTTATTCTCTGGATTAGCAAAGTGCAATAAACTAATAAATTTGGAGCTTTATTTAGAGTAAAAAAATATTTTGATTTGAGATATTTTTTAATATTTAAGCGAATTAAAACAAAAATACACTCACTTTTTATATGATTTTTTTACTTTTAAATTCTTATATGTTTTTTTAATAATTTAAGGAATTTTTATTGCTTAAAGAATTACCTTAAAGCTAAAAGATTAGTTGTTTAACGTTTATGTAAATGATAAAAAATAAGAGATAAAGATAGATAGTATGGATAATTTGAAAAAATTTTTTTCTAAATATAAAAAAAATGTATTTTATATATATATTTTGTTTTAAATATATTTTTAAGTTTGAATTAAATGAAGTGTATTTTTTAAAAAGAAATGACGGTATATAACATATATTTAATAAAATAATTACAAAAATAGTGTGTTTTATTGGATTAATAATTTAATTTATATATTTGATATTTGAAAGTAGAAGAGGTGGAGGAGTAGGAGAAGTATTAAGAATAATAAGAATTTATAAGCTACATTTAAATTCAAACTTTTAACCAGATATTTAAATTGACTAAAAGTCATTTATAATTATCAGAATTCGTATTTTCGAGAGTTTGACACATGCTTATTTCAATCTCAAAGATAAAATTTTTTGTTAATGCGTCTAAAACTAAAATATAAATTTGATGATAGCTATTAAAATCAAAGAACAGTTATGTCGCTCATGAAATTAACTTCAGCAATTCTATCTAAAGCTTTTTTATATAAATTAATATCTTTTAAGAAATAAGGAATTTTTATCTTTTCAGTGTTTATTAAGTTCTTTTCTGTTAATTTGATGCAATCTTTAACAGTTATTTTTCCAGAATGGAGTTTAACTAAATCTATTTTATTTCTATATTTTAAAACTCTTCTAATTCCAATTAAATAAATCTGATCTTTATACATCCCCAGATGTTAAGAAGAATCAGAAATACCTCTTTTCACTCTTAAGCACTCTCTCCATCTTTTATCAGGATCCTTAACATATTTTTCCAAGTCATTAAATAGCTCTATAAATAATATTTTATTTGTCATTTTATATTAAATAAATCAAAAATAAATTCTACCTGAAAAAGACATTTAACTGCTTTTTACAGAAGCATAATAGTGCAAGGCAGCATTAAATACGAATGGTTTCTAAGATGGATTCAATGCTAAGTCATATTTTTGATTTACTAGAGCCAGTCCCTCTTCAACCTTAGATGAAGGTTCTAATCCAAATTTCTTTCTTTGCTTTTATTTTTTTATTAAAGTTAAAAATTATTTATTTATTTTTATAAAATATTTATTATTATAATTTAAGTATTGTTAAGTGGTTTTAAATACTAAAGATTGCACTTCAAATTAAAGATTGAATGAAGAGTACTCTTTTAAATTTATTTGAATAGAATAACTTCTTACCTTGAACCAGACTTACTATCTTTCGTTATGCTTTCTGAGAAAATGTGTGCCAATTTCATGGTTCAAAACTCCTTATATTCTAAGTTCTCTGTAAAGAATCGGTAATCCAATGATTATTTTGCTAGTTCCATCCTAATTTACAAAAAAGTATGATTATAAAAAAATTTTAATATCAAAAATATTCAAGTTAAATTAATTGGACTTTTTATATTTGCACTATAAAACTTTCTTTAAAACTTTAGGAATTTAAAGATTTTTTAATATATTCTAATTGGATGGTAGCTAATTTAATTATTTTAAAAGGTTTTACTTTGTTGTGCTAGCAGCATGTTGGAGATATTGTATTCGATTGAAACTCATATGTTACTAAATCTTCGCATTCTAGGTCTTTTTATTTATGAATATTAAATAAATTTAACAATTGCTTAATTATTTTTCAAAGCTAAAAAATGTATTCTTTTATATTTAATGATCTATTTAATTTGCTTATTTGTTCTTTTAAGCTTTTGTATTCAAAATCTATTCCATTTATTATGGGTCATTAATTTAGCTTAATAATGAATCTATTTATAGATAATCAGTGTTTTTATTTGAAAATAGCTTTTAAGATTAATAATGATTGTTTTAATTTTTCTACCTTTTACATACTTTTCGAAAAAAGATGTTGTTGTGGGAATGTCAATAATTTATCCTCCCTCTTCTTCGTTAAATTTATGCTCAGAGCCATAAATCTTGATTACTTCATTTAATATTTTTAAAGCCAGATCAAAATATTTGGTGTGAGGAACTGAGTAGTTTAAATTTATATCAGAAAGCTAGTACAAGAAATTCGGATTATAAGTAAAGTTGCTTTTGAAAAACAGTTCTTTTTCCTTCTCTAAATTGAGGGGTTTGAGATCTTTTAAGGCTGTTTTTTTATCCTTTTTCGCTTTTTTGTCTTTTGTTGAATTCTACTAACAATTATTTTC
This sequence comes from Tetrahymena malaccensis 436, assembly GCA_000231845.2. NCBI lineage: Eukaryota > Ciliophora > Oligohymenophorea > Hymenostomatida > Tetrahymenidae > Tetrahymena > Tetrahymena malaccensis. Next base: position 127,243 of record JH720127.1, on the reverse strand, counting down.
CTTATTTTAAGTATTTAAACAAACGTTCACTTCAGTGAAAGAAGATAGATTCTTCATATTTTTGCCACTATCAATTAAACAATCTACTTTTGATGAAGCTGAAGACAAATTATTTGAACTCAATTTTTAAATTGGCTTCTAAAGTACAACAGCAACACCAGAGGCCATTAAACTGCTTTTATTTTTTAGTTAGTTAACAACGTTTTTCTTAATTTTCGCTAATTCTTTTTGATTTAATTATTTTTGAGGAGATGATGTAGCTAATGCAGCATATGTATTTATTATTGATTCCTTTGCGAATAACTTAATTTAAGGTGAAACACTTTATGTTCTTGTCGTCGCTTTCTTAGTAACTGTCTTAGCCTCTTTCGGCGTTTACAACTAACTATTTTTACTTGTAGAGATTTTTTTTTTATCCATGTTTGCTATTAATTGCACTGTTACTGTTCTATATGCCTTGTAAAATCTCTAAAAACAAATACTAAAGCTATTTTATATAAAAAGCAATATTTCTAATATTTTAAATCAAATTAAATATTACATCCCTTTATTAATCTTTAAGAATTAAAAAGTATCAATTTCCTTCATTCAATTATACGCTAAGCTCAATAATAAAATCTCTTTTGATTCCACTAGATATCAATTTGCATTTATACAAAGGAATATTTAATATTATTTTCTTAATTTATTAGTAAGCTAGAAAGTCTTTAATTTTTTTAAATAATTGATATATTATGTTAAGTAAAAAACGATTTAAATTAATTATTATCTTGTTTTTGCTTAAATTATTGCAAATAAATATTATAAATTGAAATAAATAACTTAAATCTAACATTGATGTATTTTAAACAAAATAAATCTTAACAAAACAAATTTTAAATGATTGACATTAAGACTTAACTAAGCTAGTTCAATGAATTAAAACTCTTATTTTTAATTTGAATTATTATTAAAATATATTTTTTTTAAGATAATTCTGATTTATTAAAGTAAATAGTAAAAATTATTACTAAGATTTACAAAAGACTTGATTCCATATTCAAAATCTATCAATCCAGAAATAATCTATTGATATTTTTAGTCCTTAACAAAATTAAGCAGATAAATAGAAAAATTATTTTTTGAATTAAAAATAATTTAAAAACTTGAAATATTAAATAAAATAATAGCTAAATATGAAAAAAACTTAAAAATAAAGACTTAATTTATTTAATTGAAGACAACAACTATGACTAATTATTTATAATTAATAATAAAGAATTTAGCCATGCTTTATTAATTTATTGATTAGATAAATTTACTGAAATTTTTAAAATGGTATTTCAAGAGGGAAAAAATTGTAATGAGAAATACAAGATAGAAATAATTACTCTAAATATTACTAAAGTTAATTTTTTAAATTAATCACTTAAATTCAAAAGATAAAAAAATTAATATTAAATTATTTTCATTAAAAAAAAATTTAAGATTTATTTTTAAAATATTTAAAATTTGAAAAACTTAAAATAAATAAAATTTTAAATATTTTAATGGTTAAATTCAAATAAATGGATTAAGATGAGATGCATTTAGGTTTTATTAATTCTTATAGAAAATTGAGATTAATAAGGTAAGCTAATATTTAATGTCGATCATGACTTACTACAAATGTTATTCAAATTAATTAATTAATTAATAGTTCTATAAAAATGGGTAAAATAAGACTAAAAAATTAATTTAATACAAGCAAATCTAAAATTTTAAAAAGAAAAAAAGATAAATTTTCTTGGGTAGAACAGTGTAGAGAGTAAATGCGAAGATGCCTTAAAAAACTTAATAACTTAGGATGTGACGAAATTGATTAATAGGTCAGAATAAATTGTTTGCGATATATAGGCGATTAATTGTGAAAGTAATTCTTTTTTATTTTAGATAGAACAACAGCAGTCAGTAGTAGTAAAAAAGGTTTTGATAGGGAGATTAATACCTACTTTTTAAACAAAGTTATCAAGCAGATTGATAGAATTCAAAGGTATATCTAAATCTAAGAAAGAATATAGAATATTTTTTTGAGTAATTAGCTATAGTGAAAGATCTTCAAAAAAAGTCTTACTTACTTTAAGGTGAGAGTGGCTAAGTAATTGATTTGCTATGAAAATGCGCTAATTTATTTGTACCAAAATTATTGAAAATTAACTTTTAACTTTGAAAAATTGAAGGCGTATTTTTAGTCATGATAAAAAAGAGATGTTATTTTTTAAAGAAAAAGAAATTCATGCACAACTCCAAATAGAACAAACAGAGAAAGAAAAATAAATAGCAATTAAATGTCTTACTTATTTATCTCTTCTCAAACACTTTAAATGAATGATATAATTTACTTAGTTTAATTGGATGATATTTGGATTGATTAGTTAATTAACAAATAAATAAATAGAAATAGAGCGCTGAAAATTTCGTGTAGAAGATAAATTTTTTAATGAAATAATAAGAAAGGATACAAATAAATATTCAAACAATCAAAAAATTTATAAATAAATAATTAGTAAAGAATTAATTAAATAGAAATTTGATAAGAATTCTGATTTACCACAAATAAAAAAACAAAATAGTGTTGATATTTAATACAGATAAATAGACTTTTCATTCATAATTAATTAAACATAACATAAAAAACTCATATAGATATAAGAATATTAAATACAAATTGCTTATAGCCCCTAAATTACTAACAAAAAACAAAGCAACCAAGCAAGTATATAAGTAGCAAAAAAGTGACCAAGCTCATTTAGTCGTTTACAAGAGTCGAATTGAGAAATTTTAAAGTAGGAAAAAAGCTGAATTAAATTTATTAAAATGGTTAAATATTCAGACGTATATGAATGCGAAATTGAGAAGGATAGGATCTTTAAGAGGTCGAAAATAATCTTGTGTATTATCTGCCTTTTAACTATTGCAATTCTCATGTCAATTGTATCTTAAAATTTTTATTGGGCTTTTGCTCTTTTCATAGGGCTTCCCATTTATTTTGTAGCGATGAACTTATTGTTTAGGTATCAAGCAAATTCAGTTAACGCAAATTAGAACGGCTGCATTTGCATGGCATGCTCCGTCTTGTGGATTTTTGGGCTGATTGGCCTGTTTATATATTTATATCTCACCTCCTATGCTTAATATTTTTCTTAGAAATATTCTGCTACTAACTGCAGGGCATATAAAATAGATCATGTGAAAAGTTCAACATAGAATTATTATTCAATTACATACGAAATTATAGACGATGTTAATTAATATAAATAAGCTAGAGGGATAACCAATAACTTTGACTAAACTACAACTCCTCCTCCTCTTCCTAACCAAATTTATGGCTGTGGTTGCACCTCCAATAAGAAAACTCAAATGAGTATCAGTGGATTATATGGATATGATTACACATTCGATAATGGAAACTTAAAGACTCTTCCTTTTTGGCTTTGTGAAGCTGTTAATGAGGATTATGTTCCAACTTTACTTGATTACTCCAAAATTTTTACCTGCTATATTTACTCTTATAATTCGCCTAGTAAATAACAAAAGATGAGTCCTAATGTCTGTTCTACTAGCGGATCTTTTATTTAAACTACATTTGATGATCCTCCTTATTACAATTATACTCAGTTTCTTTACATGATAGGGTTTATTTTCCTCACAATATTTGGATTAGCATGTAATTTTCCAATGACTTATTTCCTGTTGATGTTTTAATACAAGACAGTACCAATTAAGGAAAGCTATCCATCTTCAGATCGTAGGAAGATTTTAATTTGTTATGCTCTGAAGAAGGTTTTGATGATAGACAGGATCAATAAACAGGTTGAATCGCTAGGTATTTAAAATCAGCTAATTCCAATTATGCCTGCTAGCAAAAAGCTCTCAAAAAGCAATCATTAGCATCAAACTCAATAAGCAGCTTTAGTTGACTTACAATAATATATAAAAAATATAAAACTCCCTGATAATTAGTCAATCAGCTACTTTCGTAAGGAGATCTTGGATGAATTGCTAGAATTTTTATATACAGATAGTGTGCATTACCACATCGTTAAAAGGAGATAATAATCAATTAGAAATAGAAACCAATCGCATTATACTAATAGCCATTTTATTAACTAGAGTCAAGCTGATCAAAATAATAGAAGTTAAAATAATAACTTGCAGTTGTAAGCATAGAATTCTTAGAACCAGTCAATAATGGGTAATTAAATAGTTATCAACATCAATCAGCTTTTAAATATCGAATCGAATATAGCCCAAAATCCCAATCAAGACCCTCCTTAGTAAGCTTAAAGTTTAGAATAGACGAACGTCTAGAGAAATTTAAATACATTTTCAGCTGATAATTCTCAATTAAGGGAAAATTAGTCTTTGAATCAAACAAATTAGCAGGCTGAAATAGACAGAGCTTAAATTCATCAACAAGATTAACGCAATTACTAGAATTAAGTAGCTGAGCCAAAAGAGGATAGACAAGATTAGGAAAATCAGTAAAATAATAACTAAATTCATATTTTCTAATCTAAATTAGCTCGCAATGATCAACAAATAAAAAGCATGTTCCACCAACAAATGCCTACTCATCATAAAAAAAACTCTATTGAAATTTAACTTTAACAATTAAATTTAAAAACTGGCAAATCTTCAAAGTACTCTGGAATTAATAAGCCAGACGAATTTAAATCAGAAGATTACAGAAACGACGAAGATATTCAAGAAGAAGAGATTTAATGGAATAAATAAGATAGTAATAATGAAGATGGTTTTGATCTAAATACGAGCAACGTTCACAACTGTGTTAAATAATACAGTGGAAATAACATTTAATTCATGAACAGGCACAGCACTCAGCTTATTTCAACCTCCAGAAATAACAATAATAATGAGTAATAAAATACTTTCAAAAATCTCTTATCTGATCCAGAGATCTAAGTGAAATAGAATCAAAATTCACAGTAACAAATGCATTTTAACTCTATACCTGAAATCAACCTAGATAATATTGATTAGAAAGTAGTATTTTCTCCATGTAATCAAGATTTAAGTGATAAAAAATAAGATATTCATGAACATTTCGGTACTTAACCCTGTGAAACTTCCTTTATGAGACATAAGTCGAACGAATAAAATCATCACGACTCTCCTCATTAATTTTTACAGAATATAGAACAAAACAACATCGACCATATTGATCTTGATGCTGTTTAGGAGATCTAAAAATCATGATTGCTAATTTCAGTAATAAAGAAAGTAGGTAAGTAAGTAATAATTAAAAGGAATATTTTAGAAACAAAAATGTCTCTTCAATTCTAAATAAAAAATGAAGTGAATTAATTATATGAATGCAAACCAAAATTAATTAATTTGCTACGCTCTATGCAAGGCAAATAAGAAATAAAATGACTTCAAATTTAATTAACCAATAGAAATACACTGTTTATTTTTGCTTTAATTTATTTAGTTAGTAAATAATAATTGCTTTCTATTTCAATAAAAACCAAAACTTACAAAAACTAATTACAGAAAAATAATATAACCCGATGAATTACAAGATAAATCAATCTATTTAAGGCATACATGCATATAATTAATACTAATTTTTCACTCTCTTTAACTTACTTCAAATCATATTCAAAGCGTTTGTATAAAGTATAAAAATAACGCACTAATTTTATATATTAATATATATCAATCATTCAATTGCATTCCAACTTCTAACAAATACTCCAGAGTTCATCAGTTTTTATTATTTTCCTTTACTTTTATATTTATTATTTTAAAAACATGGCTTCATTCATTTTTATTTTTGTAACCAATAATTATAACAACTTAAAAATTAGGCTTAAAAAATTTCATCCTTAAAAACTAAAGAATTTTTTTATCATTCTACTTTTGTATGAAACATTTTACTTACAAAATTGTAATAAATTCTACTTCATAATTACTAAAGTTTTAATAAAAGAAAAAAAACAATTTATCTTGATTTTCCTATTTATTTAGAATCAATTTAAAGATAATTAAATTAAGTAATTAATTGCTTGAATCAATATAAAGCAGTAAAATATATATTATTTTATTTTCTTGAGCTATCTATCTAATCTAGGTGAAGAAATGCTAAAAGGATATATATTTTCTTATTTAAATTAATTCTCTATTGATTCATAAGAATTCACCTTGTTTATAAAAAATTTATAGCAATAATTAGATAAGTTAATAATTTAAACCTGATTTATCTATGTATTGATGCGCTTTCTTATTTTTATCTGGTAAAATATTTTTTAGAAAAATAATTACATTCTTGAGTTTTAGATTTACTAATTTAAATTACTCGAAATTAACTTTTAAAAAATTGAAATAAAGTCATGTTTGATATTCTTACTTCTCTTATTATAAATTAAAGTAATTCGTTTGAATAATACTTATTAAACAAAACATAGATAATTTTGGTATTTTGGCTTTAAATTTTAATTGTATTTACTGATCGATGTAACTTTCTACTAGATTAAATGTAATTATTATCCTTATTAATTTAATTCACTTAACCATTATAAAAACTCTAGCATTCAGATTATTTTAATTTAATCTATTAACATATTTTACCATATATCTACCTCTTCTTCAAGACAGTGCTGTTCATCATTTTTAATGATCTATATGTTTTTATCTTAATTTTTTAGCAAATACAATAAATAAGTTAAATTATTCTCTTAATTTAATACTTAAATATTGCAGCTGATAATTTCGCATAAAGTTCTATGTAAAATATTCAAACTTAAAAAAATATAATAAATACATATAAAAAAAAATATTTAAATTACTAATTGTAAAAGCTTAAATATTGAAAGCCTAAGAGTTAGAAAAAATATTTGAAACAAGACATATTTTAGTCTTAAATAATATTTATTTTTCTAATAATATATTTTTAAACCTGATAAATTGAAAAAGTATATTTAATAGCATAATTAATTATTAATAGATAAAAATAAATTTTGGCTATATTGGCATTAAGTAAAAAATGTTTTCAAACTGACACAAAATATTATTTATGAAATATAATTTTATTTATTAATAAAAATACTTATTTATTCATTTTTATATTTTTTTACTTATTTATTGTTAATTAATATATAAATTATATTATTTACTGAGTTAGAAATTAATATAAACATGCTTTTAGAACTTCTATTTAACTTTTAAGATAATATTTTAAATCAAGATTATCGATAATTTTTAGTCAATAATAAAATCTTTTTGATATAATTCTATGTTTAAATAATTCAAAGATTATTATTATAACATTTTGATTGCAGATAATTTACTAGAAGATATCAAAATAGGTTTTAAGTAAGTTATTAAAAATTTAAAATGAGTTTTAAACAATAATTAGCCTTAAAAAAACAAACAAATAGATTTAAAAAAATGTAAATACTTCATAATATCGTAAATTTATTTAATTAAAGTATTTTTATTAATATTAAGAGCAAAAGTCATAATTATTGCTATAATTTTGCTATTTTTATGAACTTATTTGCTTTAAGTATTTAAAGTATAAACTAGATAGCTAGTTTTTGAGTCAGTAAATAAGTTGATTAAATTTAAAATATTTATTCATTAAAAATGTGATATGATGGATGATAAATGCCTATATTTATATGAGTCAATTTATATAAAACAACTAGCATTTAATGCTGGTTTTCAATTAATTAGCTATTTACTTTAATAAAGATCAATCATGGAATTTGCTCTTCTTTTTAAAGTTTATTAAAGTTAATAATTGCTTAAAACATGTAAAAGTATTGATTTTCAGTGCAGATGTCATTTTCACATTTTGGCTCTTACAGAATCAACTCTAAGTTAGATTTTGCTTCTTTAAATTGGCTTACTAACTATGAAAAAGAGCTTTTCGACCTTTAACTTTAGGCGGAGCTGTTAAAATCAGTATAAATTGCCGTTTTTAGTTTAAAATCATTAGCAAGGTCAAATTTAACTTTTGAGATTGTTTCTTAAGATGTAATAAATAGCTTTTTTCTTTCTATTTCTTCTATGTCATTTACTGAAATATAAGGGTTAATTAGTCCAACAAATCCAAACTCAAACAAATGACTTGATGTTGTTGCTATATACAAAGCTTGCAGACCCCCAAATCCTTCACCTGCAATTAATCTGTGGCAATGAGAAGATGGGACTTGGTAATGGCTCTCTATTTATGGAATGAGCTCCTAGTTAAAGAAGCTGTAAAAGCTTGTGTCTCTCAAGAATGCATCAGGGATAGATGGGATAGAAATAAGAATGAAATTTTCTAGTTCTTGCAATGTTTTTGCTAAGTTGCTGTAAATTGATTAGATTGAACTTATTGGGTTTTCTCTATCATTGATGAAATATAGATATTAAATTTAACTCTTCTTGTTAAGGTATTAGGCAGGACTGAATATTAATTCATAATAGATGCGTTTGGCTAGAATTTTGGAATTCAAAAACTTGACTTCGATTTTTAGATCTTTATTTGAAGCCAAAATACAGCTTTAGGTCTTAAAATCCTCTTAATGAGTTGATTAACAACTTTTAACGCATTTGCCATTTTCTAAAAAATAGTCTTTATTACAAATTTAACAAAAACTTTTAGAAATGCAAGAAAAACAGTTTTCTAATTCGCAACTAGAACATGTGTAAAGTTAAGCTTCTTAAGTGTTTTTTCTTTCAAATCCATACTAGTAATTGTTTTCAGGACACTACTTCATAGACTATGCTTAGTTTTAATCGCTAATACAAGTATTTGATATATTTTTATAATTATTTGGGCAGTCAGCTAAACAAAAGCTAGAATAAATCAATGAGTTATTACTGCATGTCTTAAGCCATTCGCATGTAGAAACATCAAAGAAGTACTCCTTTTTACGATACTCCTTTATGAATTCCTATTTGCTTAACTAACATTTTTCTATTTATTTGCTAAATTATTTAATGTCTTCTATTTCTTTTTTTTATTCGTCCTTTGTAATAGGGTATGCCTCATCACCATCGCTATTACGTCCTCTTAATTAGCCATTTTCAATTGAGCTTTGCTAAAAAGTCATGTAAATATTAAACAATAAATAACTCAAGAAAGCAACTAAAGCGATAATTCTGCATAATTTCTTCTTGAAACTAAGCTTAGGATGCTCGTCTGCTTGATTTAGATCTATTACCTATCGATTTCTATTATCAATTCTTCTTGGCATCTAAGCTCCGTCCGCAGAAGCATAGAATTAAGAAATACCCTAATTCTATTACTGTGTATTGTTGTCTAATTGCTATTAAATGGATAAATTGCTATTTTTTTGAGACCCTAAATAATTGTTATTCTAGTAGCTGCTCGTTACTTGCCCTTTAAAAGCTCCCCCTAAAAAATTCTAAGCAGGCTGGGTTTATTCGTTATGCATAGTTTACTCAGAGAGCCCATTTAAGCTCATAAAATCTATTGCATTATATTAGTGGTTGTTATTATCTTTATTGATCGAAGTATCAATGTTTATCTGCTGTAAGTTTGAATCATCTACTTTGGACACATCTTGGCTTTACATATTTTCATAAACTTTATTGCTTATTGTCTTTTTCATTCTCTTTCTGCCATCTCTACGCACTCTTGATGAATCGGGTAAACTAGCCTCTGAATGTTAAGATTAGAAGTCATCATTTTTTGTACTGCCTGATGTCTTATTATTTTCTACTTTCTAACTCTAGCTCTTCTTCAAAGTTACATTCGACGATTTTCCTCCTTCGTTACTATCGCCCTTTTTAAGTTCCTTCATAGCTATAAAAATTTGTATATCCCTATTTATAAAATTCCACTAACAATTTCTTCCTTTTCTTCTGGTTCAAATAGATAATTATTTGATTTTTTACCGAATATTTTTTCAACTTACTATTTTAATGCATATAATTAATTTAATTCGAAAGCAAGCAAGCATTCATCATAATATAAATAGAATAAATTTTTTAACAAATAAAGTTAGTATGTTAATAATTTAAATTGTCAAAAAAAATAGAAAAGAAAACTAAGTAGTATGAAATGTTAATTTTTAATAATGCTTTCAAACTTCAAACACATTAATAAATTATATTTTTTCCATTCACTTTATAAAAACCAATCAGTATCAAAAGTTATCATTTGTCATTGATCTTGAAAGAATAATTTATTTTCTTTTCTTTTTTTCATTTTAGAGGAGTATTAATTTTAATTTATAATATTTTTACCTCTACTATCAAGTTCTATGGCCCGTCTTATTTAATATTTAATTCAGTAAAATTAAATAAACTTTATCTCAAAGGAATCGAATTTTTATAAATTTATTTGAAGAACCATTTTATTTACAAGTTCATATGTAGTGTGGCTTATTTAATTCAAATTTGTTGTCAGTAAATTTTAGAAAATATATATTTTTGTTAAAAATTCTAATTTTAAACAATATTGAATATTCATTTTAAAAAATATTATTAATATATTTATACAGCATAATTTATTTATATTTCAATGGAGTATAAGGGTTTCCAGCTTTTTTGCATAATAATTTTTAGAGTTTTTTTAATAAATAAAATACAATAGAAATCTTTAAAATGAAGGAATTAAGATAAATATAAATCTATCAAACTAATTTATTTCCTGTAATACATTAGAATATTCTTTAATCCAAGTAATTTATATCTTATTTAGCATTACATCTTTTTAAAAACCTTAAAATATATTTACTTTATTATTCTTCAGAATCTAATATATTTTATTATTTTTCTAGGTAATTATTTTTTGTTTTAATATCTATTAGATAAATAAAAGATATTGTTAAAAATAAACTATAATTTAAATATTAACTACCTTTCTTGTCTTGATTAATTGGGGGACTATCATATGATTGTAAGAATAATGAAGAATACCCTACTAACTTTAATGTGGCCAACTATTCTTTTGACAGAATAAGCATCAATGCTTTTTTAATAAATAGTATATCTTTATAAAGCTCAAAAATTTCCAGACTTTTAGACATTCGCTATTCAATTTTCTCATTTACTTATTTTGGAAAACTATTTGCTATTTCTTAATTGTTTTTCCTAAAGAGATTCCTTACTTTAGATAAAAGAGATTTGCAAGTACTTCTAAATTTGAAAAAATTATTAAAATTTGACATAAAAAATAAAAAATTAAATTTACTTTGTGTTTAAAACCATCGAGTTTGCTTTCTTTAACATATTGGCATCTTAAATTACCTTCAACTTTTATGTGTAATATTCAAAATTATTTTTATTATTTGGATTAAAAGATGAGAATTTATCATATGTTTGTGAGTTTTTGTAATTTAACTTTTAATTATTTGGAGACCCATTATATTAAGATTAGTAAATATTCTAATCTATAGTAATAGCTGATTCTTCTTTATTAGCTGGAGAACTATAAAATTTTTATTGGATTGGTTTCTGATCAAAAGGTGTAAAACTTTGCTAATTTAAATTCTACATAAAAAATGTTTAGGATTCTTCTTATTTAATTGATTAATCAACAATATTTTATTTAGGGTTTTAAATACTACTAAAAATAAATTTATTAGTGGTTTCTTTTTTATTTAAATTTTCATTTTGGCTTATTTCAAAAGATTGAATTTCATTATTTAACTATTTATTTTGCATTTACGATTTCATTATTTGTGTTTGAAATTTTGGAATATTTTGTATGCTAGTATTCTCCGGTTGATCTATTATTGATTCTTCAACATAATCCTTTTAAACTATCTACTTTTTTTGTATTTAAGTTTGTTACTATTGAGGCTTATTTTATGTAAATAGTTTGTTGTTTCTTAATATTTACTCGTATGTATCCTAAAACATATTTTATAAGAATACTAAGAAAAAGTCTTATAAGATAAGCTTTTAGGAGAAGTATTTACAGAATACTCCTACAGTCATCAAAGTGGCAAAAGTACTATTTACTAAAGCTAAGACTTCAGGGAAAGTGGGAAACTGTATCTAAAAGACTTGAATGATTTCATCCATTTTCAAAGTAAGCTCAATGTAAGGGTTTTGATTGTTAGGCTAGTTAAACGTTTGGCTTTCTTAGTTATACTAGATAGGACCAGAGGAAACAGATTCAGATTATATAATAAACCCTTTGTTAACTGTTGTTGTTTATTACTCAGCTTTGTAAGTGGTAATAGAGTATTGATTTGAAGCAGGATAAATGATAGAATTCCTGTAATTTACTTAATTCATTTGAGACGTTATGTTGTATTATGTTACATAGAACTTTAAACTCATTTCTGCATAGGACGAATCAAGAAAATTATCTATATCTGTTTGATTAGCACAATTACTTGGAATGGTAGTTTTAAATCCATCTAATGCATTGCAGCCATAAACCAATATCATCAGTGAGTAGTAATTTCTATCCTAAAAATTGCTTAGCATAGTTTTCTCAGGAATGCTTGACAAATCTAAGCAGTTATAGTCACTAAGTTGAGGATTTGAGCACTTGATTATATTTAATTGTGTGAAATTGGTTTTTTGATTATAAGATTAGATAAAATATGCCTAGTAAACAAGATATGTTTAGTTAGATTAAGCTTAAAATTCATCAATCGTTAAGCTTTGATTATAGGTGAATTTAAAAGAAATCAAATCTTCGTGAAGATCAATCTGTGCTTACTAATTTGTAATGAAGCTCTAAGATCTAAATTTTGGTTCAATCTAGTTTTCAAAGTATTATTTAATTTGGTATATGAAGTAAGCTAAAACACTTGATATAATCAAAGCAGATAAAAATGCACCCATAAAGCTTCCTTTTTTGTCATTTTTGTTTTTAAAGTAAAATGAAAAGGGCTATTTGAATAAATCTATTTAAGTAAAATCCATATTCTGTTTGTCTAACTTTTATAAGCTGTAAAATCAACACAAAAATCTTTAATTATTTTGTTCTATATTTTACTAGATTTAATTAATCTTATTCAATTAAAAAATTATACTTTAACTTTAAGAACTAACAACTTTTGTATCAAAGTGTATTTTTATAGCTTATATAATTACTATATATAATTGTAATCAAAATTTCAAGCTCTAAAAATCTTCCTCATTACCTAATTATATAATTTAGTCAAAATATCTTCTAACGAATTCAATCTTTTTTTTTGTAAAGTAATACTACTAGATTCTATATATATTAAAGATATATAGATTTTACATCGTAAATAGCATGGCGCTTCTTAAAAAATTTTAATGAGCTATTATAAAATTATTTTTTATCATTTTAATCTTAAATGAAATATATATGATTACTTCTATAAAATTACAAATCCAAACTATATTTTTCAAATAATTTAACCATTTAATAATTTATTTTCTATTATATTTGTATGAATGTCTAATCATTAATATTTAAATAAAAATAAATCAATATGATCAAAAAGTTTTTATAATTTCAAAACAATTAATCATGCTCAGAGACATTTACCTCAGCATTTATTAAATTCTAAATGTATGTTAAAAAATTGAAATATTTATATTAAAGATATATTAAAAAAATGTATTGATTTATATTTTTCTTAATTTTTTGTCTTCGAGGTTTATTTTCATATTTATTTTTTTCATTTAATTATTACCTTTAATAGCATAATCAATGAAGGGTAAATAAATTAATCATGAGTATAATAAAAAAGCTTAATAATTTAATTTTTAAACTTTAATACTACAACAATTATAAATATGAAAGACCATATCAGTGTTTGTTTAATTAAAGATATCAAAATTAATTATTAAAAAAAATATTTTATAAAATTAATCTATAGAATAATTAAGAAAAAGTGTAAAAATTAAATTTTGCATAATATTAATAGTTGATAGAAATAATTAAAATATAATCAGAATAAATGTTTTAATTATTTTAATGAATAAAATAAAAATTAAAAAAGAAAAAATATTTTTTATTATTTTAATAAAAAAAGAGTTTTCTTTAATTTATTTTGATCTTTATTTTAAAAATAACTTGAAATTAGTGCATTTATTGTCTAATCAATTAAATGGATTTTTTTTTGAAATTTAATTAATTATTTTTGAATTTTTACTTTTTGATAAATTTTAAAACTAAATAATGATTCTAATTTTAAAACTTTCCAAGCTTAAATTTTATCTATAAATATATTTTAGTAATTTATTTATGTAAATTTAAATTTGCAGCAATAATTTTATTTAATTTTTTAAAAAGATTAGAATAATTACAATTATAAATTCAAAATAAAAATATCTACATTAAATATTTATGATATTATTCCTAATCAAAGCTGCTAAAGATAGTCATATCTCAAGATTTTAATTAGGTGTTATGCTATTTTATACATTTTCTATTTATTATAAACTAATTTCAACTTCTTCATTTTTTACTTTATTTAAATTTGAAGTTTCTTCATCGCCTTTATTAATTTCTTCTTGTTTTTTGTTGTTACCTAGCTTATAAGCGTTTTAGTTGGATAAAAAATCAGTATGATGAGATTTCAACTTTAAAAGGTTTTCTTCAAACCTTTTTCTTGCTTAATAATCAGGATTTAACTCATATATTTCTACTAAGTCATAATTTTCATCGCCAAACTTCTTCTTATGATTCATCTTGTTTTTTAACCTATCTATGTTAATCCATCCTACAAAAGCACTCGCTAATATCATTCCGAATATCAAAACTCCCCAAGGTTGACGCTTTTATTTACCATTTGGAGATTGGGAACTGTCATTTTATTCTTGACTTTCAAAAAACTCCTATAAATCTATTTCGATATTTAAATTACTCTTTGCACAGTTGATTGAAAATTCTACTAATTCTTTCATAAGCTAACTCTAAAATGAAGATGGATTATAACACTATTGAAAACATTGCAAATAAGGAACTTAAATTTCTTGTTCTTATGGTTAAGAATCTATTAATAAATAACAATTTGAATTAGATTTAAGGCAGCCATAAAAATCTTATAACTCTGAATTAATGATATTTGATTAAACGCTATCTATATCCTCTTAACTATAAACATATCCATTTAAATCATCTATTATATCATCTTCTAATTATTTTAACTACTCCTTCATTTTTTTAGTAAATCCAAATCTCTTTTGGCAATCTCTAAACTATATTAAATCCGCTATAACTATCTGAAGGCAGCTCATCGCTATTATGAAAATCCCTGCTTTTTTAAGCATTTTTTAGTTCTTTAATTCTTTTTACTACTTTTTATATTTTGCTATTCCTATATCTATTTATATTTGATATAATCATAATTACTAATTAATTAAAATCACAAACCAATTTTTTTAAGAAAAAATAAGTTTTTCAAATAATCGTAAATATTAATTTGAAAAACGCAGTTAAATTGTTCATAATCTAATATAAACTCACTAAAATTAATGAAGGGATAATTAAATTTAATTCATTCTATATTCTAGCTTTATCTTTCTCTTAAATATTTATACAATCAAAAAAAGCAAAAGAGAATATATTAGAGTAAGCTTAAATAAAAAAATAAATTAATAATAAATAATTGAAAGATAAATAGTATTATATTTAATTTGTAATTTTTTTTAAGTAAATTTTACATATTATTTAAAATTAATTTAATATTTTGTTGAGTTTATTCATCTTAAAGAAAAACAAATAAAGAATTTAAAGATTTTTATAAGAAAAAAATTATTACATTTTGTAAATATTTTAAATTCATAATGATAATTTAAAAATGATATTTATTTTTAAAAGTCTTTTGAAAAATAATATTTTAAAGTTTTTAAATATTATGTTTTTCATTTATTAGCACAACCTCTCCCCTAAATTAAAAACATTATTTTAATTTTAATTTTTTTAAAATGAGTCTTAATTAATGAGGGTCTTATTTTATGAGAGTATGTATATAGAAATTTATTAGTTTATATTACAAAATTTACTATCATTCAAACAGAATCAGAATTGAACAAAGTTAATTGATATAATAATTTGAAACAAAAGATATTTATTGAAATTTATTTTAGCAACATATGATTTGTTCTGTAATAGTTAGGATAAATTAAATTTATAATAATTGTAAAACTGAGATAAATCATTTATTTGTGATGCAATAAGTAGTTATCATATTTATTATTACATCATTTAGAACTATTTACTCAATTATTTCAAAAGTAATACTTAACAAATTTTTTATGAATGATTAAACAATTTACTACGTATTAATTCATAATTGAAATTTATTTAATTTAATCATATACTAAGTAATTATTCAGTAATTAAATTTATTTGTTTGCTATTTACTTAAAATTTATTCAAGCATAGACAGAAGCTTTAAAGTATTTTAAGTTCAAGAGAATTATTATTTATAAACAATTTTAAATTTAATTTATTTTGCCTTAAATTTTTCTTAAAAACTTTTTCTAAAATAGCAATTTTATATTTATAGATATAATTTAAATATTAATTTAAGCATAAAAATGATATAATTCTAATAAAATAGATGAGATAAAAGGGTTTTATTCAATTTTATTTAAGAAACACATTTTAAAAACTCATTTTTTTGAGAGGAAAATATAATTAATTTTTTTAATTAAAATAAATAAAGTAAATAAATAGAATGAATAGAGATTTGTACTGTGATGTTCATAGAAATTATCCAGTGATTTTTATGGATATAATGAAAAAGTCTAATAAAAGACTAAAATGCGCAAAATGTGCTTCAGATTAATATTCAATTATGAATTTTTTATATATACCAGATATTAAAGGTTACGATGAAAACTCATTTTTTTAAAGCTGGCCTCCATTATCTAATGAAATACTAAGAGATTAAATAATTAAAATAAAAAATGAATAAATTAATTATAATGACACAATAATTGATTTTTATGACTAATTTTCAGGAGAGATAATTAATATATTGTCTGAGAAAAAGAAACAATAATTAATGGATGCCTAAAAGATTCACGAATTCTAAGATAAAATAATTGAGTAATATTGTAAATTAGGAGAAATTGAAAAATTAAATTAATGTATAATTTAAGAAAATAAATTGATGGTTGATATTGAAGAAGATTTGTAATAAATAATTGATTCTCAATTTAGCAAAGTAAATGAAAATACTTCTATTCTTTCTACTATGATTAAGTAATACTAGCTAATGAATTAATTAAACCTTGAAAATGCAAATGAGATAAAAGAAAGAATTTTCTAAATCTTAGAAAAAATCAACATAATACCTTAAAATGATTTTAATATAAATGATGAAACGAATATATTTAACATAGAAAATATAGAGTAAAAAATTTAAAAATAACAAATAATTAGTTAAAATAATTCAATTATTTAAAAAAATCTAATGAACTTACTTAATAGTATAAAAGAATAATTAAATTATATAAATTACCCATTAAATATATTGGAAAATTGTTATTTTAATAACTTTATTTTTATTTCAAATTATAATGATTCTAAAAAATACGTTCTCGTTTAATAATGTCCTGAGAAAAATGTTTATTACATGTAGAAAGTTAAAGAAGATTGGAATTATGTTCAATGCTTTATTAATTATAAGCTTAAACCTAACAAAAAATATGAGATTTTAATTTCATTTAATCAAATGAAGAATTACTCTAGATATTATATAGGCTTGATAAAAAATCAACATACAGATAGTAAATATTTAGATTCAGTAGGTTTATGATTTTAGTTTTAACATCCAGATATTTTTAAAAAAAATCAATAAAATACTTATTAATTTAAAGTTTCTATTAGTGAATAAATATTTTAATGTGTTTCTTTTCCTAATGAAACAGAAGTTTTAAATGCAATTAATTCTAATAGTATTAACATTGACGGTATTTATTATTTTGGTCTTTAAATCTCAAGCTTGAATTAAGGAGATAAGATAGAAATTATTAGTTTTAATGAATTAGATGAATTTCAATGAATAAAATTTAAATTAATTAAAATAAATTCATAAATTCGTGTTAATCGTTATTTTATTTGAGTTAAAAAAATCTTTCTCTAAAAATTTAGTTTGAAATTAATTCTCAATATTCTCCATTTTTTTGACTAAAGGTGAGATGAGTGAGTGAATGAAAAGTTATGGTGTATTTTAATATTTATATTACAAAAAAATCAATTTATTTACTATTAAAGTCAATGATCATCATTCAAATTTAAAAATTACATTAGAATAATGAAAATTATTTTTCATATAAAGATGAGATAAAAGAGTTTTATTGCAGTTTTACTCAAACATCACCTTTTTAGTTGTGTAAAAGTTAAGAGAAATGAATTAAATGTAAATTAATTGAGAAAAAGATATAAATACTTTACTTATGACGCGTAAATTGATATTACGAAATTATCTAAAAATTTATAAGCAATTAATTATTTATCATTGATTAATCAAACAATTTAGTACGTATTAATAAATATTTTGAATAAATAGAGATGCATTTAGTTACATTATAATAAAATATCCAGAATTAATATTAGATTTTTTTTATGCATTCGTAAATTTTTACTTGAAAAATATCATTAAAGCCATGCCATGTATTTAAAATGTCAAATCATTTTAATCTAAACTTTTTTTCTCTTAAAAGATTTAAATAATTACTCTAAAAAAGTGATTTTAGTTTTATAGACATATCTTATTGAAATCCAAATTCAAGCACTAAAATTATAAAAATTCAATAATCGAAATTTGAGATAAAAGGGTTTTATTCTCAATTTGATGCAGAAGGACATTTTAAAAACTAATCTTTTTTGAGAAAATAGTATAATCAATTATATTTATTCAAAATAAATAAGAGCACATAAAAAGAATGAATAAAGAATTTAACTGTGATATTCATACAAGTTATCCAGTATTGCTACTTGATTTACTAAAAGAATCTAGTAAGAAACTAAAATGTGGCAAATGTATATCTGATTAAAGTCAATATATAAATTTTTTGTTTATACCAGATATAACAAACCATAATGAAGATTCGTTTTTTAAAATCTGGCCTCCACTATCTGATGAAAACCTTAGAACAAAAATAATTAAATTAAAAAGTGAAGATATTGACTACAGGGAAAAAATAACCTAATTTTATAAACAATTTAGAGATTAGATAGTGGATATTTTGGATTAAAAATAGAAACAATAATTAAGAGAAGCAGATAAAATTTATGAATTCAAAAATAAGATAATTGAATAATATTGTAAATTAGCAGATATTGAAAAATTAAATGAATGCTTAAATTAAGAAAATAAGCAGAGAATTTAGATTGAAGAAGATTTGAAATAAATAATTGATTCACAATTCAACAAAATAAATGAATATACTTCTATTCTTTAGAATATGATGAAATAATATGAGTTAATTAATAAATTAAACTTAAATAATTCAAACAAAATATAAAATGATATCTTAAAAATTGTAGAAACATTGAATGTAATTCCATAAAATAATTTTAATTTCACTTAAGAAACAGATATGTTTAGTATAGAAAGTATTGAAACTTATAAAAAAAAGTTAGACAGGGAATTACAAATTAATACAAATAACTAGCTTATTCAAAATAATTTAATGCGCTTTCTAAATATTTTTAAAAAATAATTAATATTTTAGAATTACCCATAAAATATATTAAATACATGCAAATTTTATAATTTTATTACTATTTCTAATATAGAAAGAACTGAAGATTAAATTAAAGCTTAATTTTGCCCTTTTAAAAGTGTTTATAACATAATGATTGATAGTTGCTTTGTGTAAAGTGCTCAATGCTTTATTAATTAAACACTTAAACCTAATAAAAAATATGAAATAATAATTTAATTGAATTCTACTTCAACTAAATATAAATATTATCTAGGTTTGATATAAAGTTAAGATACAAACAAGAAATATTTAGATACTATAGGATTAGGATTTGAGATAGGATATTCAAATGATTAAAAACAAACAAATACTTTATTATTTAAAATTTCTATTTAAGATAAATTGCTTTAATATGGTGATTTTTGTGAAAAATCCATCATTTATAATGCAAATAATTCTAATAATATCAATATTAAAGGAAATTATTAATTTGGTATTTAATTTAATATTAGTAATGACAGAGATTCAATAGATATTATTAGCTTTAATGAGTTAGATGAATTTTCATGATCACAATTTATTATAAACAAAACTAAGTTTAATAATTAAATATAATTTGTTTTTTTATTTAAGTATATTTTGTTGTTATTGAATTATATTTTTAACATGAGATTAACTATTATTCAATTTTCTTTAAATATATTCAAAATAAATATATCAATTAACTAAAAATTCAAGATAAACAAATTTTTTTAATTTTCTGAACAATATTTTAATAATAATAAAATAAATATTCTTATTTAAGTAAATGTTAAATGAAATAAGACTTGAGTTAGCTAATATAATTTAAATCTTTTATCTTCGTTTAATTTAGCTATTCCTCTTCAATACATAATTTCAAGAAAGATAAATACATGCATGGTTCTTGTTTATAGCCAATTTCCAGCTTTAATGCTCATTTTACTTCCTATTTCAATTAGCATATTCTCTATCTATTCTAAGTCTCACTTTTCTTTTCAATAAAATTAAGTTAGTTTGAAACTTTGTTAGGACTATTAATAATAAATTAATGATATAATATATCATTTTTTTAGCTAAATTTAGTATGTTTTTTGAAATTGATCATAAAAAATTTTATTTTGATATTATTTTTTAATAGTAAAGCTACTTTTTGTTCTCTCTATAAAATTGGAAAGGAGGTTAATTATTTCGAAAATTATTTTTAAAATAAAATTCTTGTTTTCCAAGATGGTTATAAAAATTTAATATGTTTAAATTCATATTTCTAAACTTTATTAAATAAACAACAACGATATATATTTTTAGCTATTTTTATATTTAAAATTTAAGATAGATATTTTTATTGATTTTTATAAATTTTATCAAATTAGCAGGAAGTAAATCTCATTTAATTCTTTATGAAGTTTGACAAATAAAAGATCAATAATATATTGAATATTTATTCAACAATAACTTGCTGATTTATATTAAAGGTAATAATAGTTTTTACTCTTAAAATTATACTTTATATTTAATCTAAAAAATTATTTTATAATAAAATTTAATATAAATCAAGCAATATTTTGAATTCGTTTTAGCGTTGTAAAAGTTAAAACATAATAAATTTAAAAAACTGGTTAGTACTACAGATTAAAATAATTAACTTATGACGCGATTAATTGATATTTAGATATTATCTCTAAATTAATATGCAATGCATTATTTATCAATATTCAAAAAATTAAGTGAGTATTAATAAGTTTTTTGAATAAATTGCGATTTATTTAGTTTGACAATTGAAATATATCATAGAATTAAAATAATACTTTTTCTCGAACTGCATCCAATTATTTAGCATATGTAAAAATATCATTAAAGCCCTTAAGAGTTTAAATAGTTAAACTTTTTTAATCTTAATTTCTTTCCCTAAGAGATTTTTATAAATAAAAAAAGAGTTGTTTTAAATTACAGACATATCTAACTTAAATTCAAATTCAAGCATTCAAAGAATAATAATAAAAATTTTAAATAAAAGGATTTTGTACTGAAATTAAATACCTACAGATATTTCAAAAGCTAAAGTTTTTTGAGAAAATAATATAATCAATTTTTATTAATTAAAATAGATAAGAAGAAATGAAAAGAATCGATCAAGAATTTAACTGTGATATTCATCCAAATAATCCAGTGTTTTTAATTAATTTGCTGCAAAGTTCTATCAAAAGGCTAAAATGTGTCAAGTGTATATCCGATTAAAATCAATAAGTAAATTTTTTGTTTATACCAGATATTAAGAACTGCAAGGAAGACTCAATTTTTAAAACATGGCCTCCACTATCTGATGAAAGTCTTAGAACAGAAATAAATAAATAAATTGAAAAACGAAGATATTGATTACTATGAAGAAATAATCTAATTTTATGACTAATTTACAGAAAAAATAGTGAAAATACTTTCTGAAAAAAAGAAATAATAATTAATTTAAGCGCAAAAAATTTATGACCTCAATGACAAGATAATTGAATAATATCGTAAATTAGCAGACATTCAAAAATTAAATGAATGCTTAAATTAAGAAAATAAGCAGACAGTTTAGATTGAAGAAGATTTGAAGTAAATAATTGATTAGCAATATAGCAAAAGAAATGAATATACTTCTATTCTTTCAAGTATGATGAAATAATATGAGTTAATTAGTAAATTAAACATTGAAAATTCAACCAAAATATAAAAAGATATCTTTAAAATTGTAGAAACTGTAAATGTAATTCCTTAAAATAATTTTAATTTCATTGAAGAAGCAGATATCTTTAGCATAGAAAGAATTGATACTTATAAAAAAAAATTAGATAAGGAATTAAAAATTAACTTAAGTAACCAAAATATTGAGAATAATATGATGCGCCTTCTAAATATTATTCAAAATTAGTTAAAGTTTATGAATTACTAAAAAAATATACTTTTTTATGATTTTATTTATATTTCTAGGATAAATTCTACAAGGAGCTATATTTCAACTGAGTTATGCCCTGATAAAAGTGTTTGGTAAATATCTTTTATTAGTTATTAGTGGCTAAATGTTCAATGCTTTATTAATAAAGAACTAAACCCCAGTAAAAAATATGAAGTCGTAATTTAATTCAATAAATCGTAAATTAGTTCTTAATATTACATAGGTTTGATATAAAGCAAATATAAAAATTAAAAATATTTAAATGAAGTAAATTTAGGATTTTAGATAGAGTATTCAGATATTTAACAAGAAGGAAATACTTTATTATTTAAAATTTGTATTTAAGATAAACTGTTATAATATGGTGATTTTTGTGAATAATTAATATTTTAAAATGGAAACAATTCTAACAATATTTAAATTGATGAAAAATATTATTTTGGTATTTAATTTTATAGTAGTTCTTATAGTGATACAATAGACATCATTAGCTTCAATGAGCTAGAAGAATTCTCATGATGAAAATTTATATAAAATAATACTAAGTTTATTAATTAAATATAATTTGTTGTTTCATTTCAATATATTTTTTCTTACTTAGTTCAATTTATTAATATAGGTCTTCCTTGTTTCTAAATTTTATATAAAAAAATATTATTTCATATAACAAATACATGCAATTTTTCTTATTTCAAATAAGAATTTATCACATTTTCTTTCATTTTAAAAATAATAATTTATGTTTCAAAATTTCAAAAATATTGTAATACATGTTGTTGTCTGAGCTAATAATACATTGAATTTTAAATTTAAATTCTATTCTAAAATAGCAATTTTAAATTTAAATATTTATTTGTCAAATGATTTTGTAAAAAATAGACAGTCATATCAAAAATGACTAGATTTTAAAATTGTATTGGGTTGTTCTTAAAAAATTAATTTCTTGATTTTTTATAAAATCAACAATTATCATTCAATTTATTAATTACATAAAATAATATAGATTTATTTTAAAGATAAAGTAAAAGAGTATTATTTAAACAAACAAAGCATTTTTGTTTGCAAATTTTAAGATACATTAAATACAAATTAATTCAAAAATAGAGATTATCACTTTATTTATGACATAATTAAGTAATATTACGAAATTATCTCATATATCGTTTGTCGATAAATTATTTATCAATAATCAACTTTTTAGTGCGTATTAATAAATTTATTGAATAAATAGCCATTGTATTTAGTTCGACCATTGCACCAAAATATCAAGGAATTAAATTCAGATTTTTCTTGCACTTCTATTTTGAAATACATGAATAAATATCATTAAACCAATAAGTATTTAAAATGTTAAATTAATTTAGTTTATATAAATAATTTTAATCTAAATTACTTTCCATTAAAATACTTTCGTAAATAGTTACCCTAAAAGAACAATTTTATTTTTATAAGTGTATCAAATTAAAATGCAAATTTAAGCATACGCTGGCTACTATTTAATAATTAAAATTTGAAATAAAAGGGTTTTATTCTCAATTTGATACTGAAAGATTATTTAGAAACTAATTTTTTTTGAAAAAATAATATAATGAATTATTTTTTAATTAAAATAGATAAGAGAGAAAAAAAGAATGAATAAAGAATTTAACTGTGATATTCACACAAAATATCCAATAATTTTAGTTGATATACTGTAAGAATCTAGCAAGAAGCTAAAATGTGGCAAATGTATATCAGAGTAAAATTAGTAAATGAATTTTTTATTTATACCAGATATAATAGACCACAAAGAGAACTCATTTTTTAAAGCCTGGCCTCCAATGTCTGATGAAAATCTTAGAAAAAAAATAATTGAATTAAAAAATGAACACATTGATTACAATGAAAAAATAGTGGAGTTTTATGATTAATTTACAGAACAAATAGTGAGAATATTGTCTGAAAAGAAGAAACAACAATTGAAAGAAGCGTAGAAAATTTATGATTTCAAAGACAAGATAATTGAATAATATTGTAAATTAGCAGATATTGAAAAATTAGATGAATGCTTAAATTAAGAAAATAAAAAGATAATTGAGATTGAATAGGATTTGAAGAAAATAATTGATTCATAATTTAGCAAAAAAAAAGAATATACTTCTATTCTTTAGAATATGATGAAATAATTCGATTTAATTAATTAATTAAACTATGAAAATCCAAACTAATTAAAAAAAAATATCGTTTAAATTGTAGAAACAATTAATTTATTTCCTTATAATAATTTTAATTTCAGTGAAGAAATAGATATGTTTAGCATAGAAAGTGTTGAAACTTGTAAAAAAAAATTAGACTAATAACTAAAAATTAATAGAAATTACTCAATTATCCATAAAAATTTGATGCAACTTCTAAATATTTTCCAAAGATAATTAAAATTCATAAATTACCCATAAGATATACTGAATAATTGCTATTTTTCGAACTTTATTAATATTTCTAATATAAATAATAGTTAGAATTCAATTTCAGCTTAATTATGCCCTGATAAAAGTGTTTATTAAATAATATTAACAAATCATGTGTGGTGCAATTCTTAATGCTATATTTATAGAATGCTTAAACCTAACAAAAAATATGAAATAATAATTTAATTCAATAAATTTTAATAAAGTTCTTAATATTTTATAGGTTTGATGCCATAATTAGATTCAAATAAAAAATATTTAAATTAAATAAATTTAGGATTTGAGATAGAACATTCAGATATTTATTAATAAAGAAATACTTTAATATTTAAAGTCTGCATTTAAGATAAATTGTTATAATATAGTGATTTTTATGAATAATCAATATTTTAATTTGAAAATGCAAACAATTATAATAACATTAATACTAAAGGTGAATATTACTTTGGTATTTAATTCTATAATGGTTGCTCTGGAGATGTAATAGATATTATTAGCTTTAATGAGTTAGAAGAATTCTCATGATCAAAATTTACACAAAATATAACTAAATTTAATAGTTCAATATAATTTGTTATTTATTTTTAACATATTTTCTTATTAAATTCAATGTATTAGTTAGTATTTGATTAATCTGATTATATTTTCTTTTTATTAATTCAAATATACTTTTTTTTTTTTAATTGATTTTTATACATATTATCAAATTAGCAGGTTTTTTTCAAGTAAATATACTAAATTCTTTATTAAATTTTATAAATTAAATATCAAAAAAATTTTCTTGATTTATATTTAATGTAATAATAATTTCTACTCTTAAAAATTATGACATTATCTAATCTAAATAATCTTTTAATTGCAAAATTTAATATAAGTTAAGCAACATCTTGAATTCATAATACATTTATTAAATTTCTTAATTAGCTGGAAAAAACATTAATCAAATTTAAAAACTACATTAGAACTTCATATACTAATTTTATAGATAAAGTTGAGATAAAAGGGTTTTATTATGATTTTACTCAAGTAACACATTTTTAGCGCCTTAAAAGTTAAGATAAATAAATTAAATATAAATTAATTAATAGTAGAACAGATAAATACTTAACTTATGACGCGATTAATTTATATAATGAAATTATGTCAAAATCAATACGCAATAAATTAATTATCAATAATCAAACAATTTAGTGCGTATTAATAAATGCTTTGAATCAATAGCTGCGTATTTAATTTGGCCTTGTAAAATATCCATGTATCAAAGTAAGAATTTCTGCTGCATTCCTCTTTTTTAACTTATATAAAAATATTATTAAGCAATTTAGTATTTAAAATGTTAAATCATTTTAATCTCAATTTTTTTCCCTTAATAGTTTTTATATATAATTACTCTAAAATATCAGTTTTGGTTTTAAAGACGTATCACATTTAAATTCAAATTCAAGCATTATAAACATTAATAATCAAATTTTGAGATAAAAGTGTTTTATTTTTAATTCGATTGCTAAAGGCACTTTAAAAACTAATCTTTTTTGAGAAAACAATATAATTAATTATTTTTATCTAAAATAAATAAGAGGAAATAAAAAGAATGAATAAAGAATTTAACTGTGATATTCATACAAATTATCCAGTGTTGCTAGTTGATTTACTGAAAGACGCTAGCAAGAAGTTAAAATGTGGCACATGTATATCAGATTCAAATCAATAAATGAACTTTTTGTTTATACCAGATATAAAAAACCACAAGGAAGACACATTTTTTAAAACATGGCCTCCACTATCGGATGAAAACCTTAGAAAAAAAATAATTGAATTAAAAAATGAACATATTGATTACAATGAAAAAATAATCTAATTTTATGAATAATTTAAAAAATAAATAGATTAAATATTGTCTGATAAAATGAAACAATAATTACTTGATGCGTAAAAAATTTATGATTTCAAAGACAAGATAATTGAATAATATTGTAAATTGGCAGAAATTAAAAAACTAAATGAATGCTTAAATTAAGAAAATAAGCAGACGATTTAGATTGAAGAAGATTTAAAATAAATAATTGATTCACAATTTAGCAAAATAAATGAATATACTTCTATTCTTTCTAATATGATGAAATAATACGAGTTAATTAATTAATTAAACTTTGAAAATCCAAACTAAGTTAAAAACGATATCTTTAAAATTTTAGAAACAATCAATGTAATTCCTTAAAATAATTTTAATTTTAGCGAAGAAGCAGATATGTTTAGCATAGAAAGTATCTAAATTTATAAAAAAAAAGTAAATAAGGAATTAAGAATTCATAAAAATAACTAAAGTATTCAAAATAATTTGATGCATTTACTAAATATTTTTAAAAATTAATTAACATTTATGAATTACCCATAATTTATATTGAATAATTCTTATTTTTAGAACTTTATTTATATTTCTAACATAAATAATAGTTAGAATTCAATTTCAGCTTAATTAAACCCTGATAAAGGTGTGTATTAAATTTTTAAAGGTAATGCGTGGTAATCTTCTCAATGCTTTATTTATAAAACACTTAAAGCTAATAAAAAATATGAATTAATAATTTAATTCAATAAACTTAAAAACAATTCTTAATATTATCTAGGTTTGATATAAAGTCAAGATATAAATAATAAATATTTAAGTAATGTATATTTAGGATTTGATATAGGGTATCCTTATGTTTAAAAACAAGGAAATACATTATTAATTTAAATTTCTATTTAAGATAAATTGTTACAATATGGTGGTTTTTGTAAATAACCAATATTTGAAAAGGCAAGCAATTCTAGTAACATTAACACTAAACATTAATATTACTTTGGTATTTAATTTAATAATGAAAGTGGAGGAGATATAATAGATATCATTAGCTTTAATGAATTAGAAGAATTTTCATGATAAAAATTTATATATATTAAAATTAACTTTGTAATTAAATATAATTTGTTATTTTATTTAAATATGTTGTGTTATTAAATTCAATCTATTAATATTTTATTAACCGGATCATATTATCTTTTAATTAATTAAAAACTTATTTATATTAATTAACTAAAAATTATTATTAATCAATTTACACTAAATTTTTTGATTATTGACATATCATATCTTTGAGAAAATACAGTAAATTTTATCTCTGTTTTTCAATTAATTTATCTTAATTATTACAGTACTAAAATTAATTTGGCTGAATTTAATCTGAAGTAAGCTATTTTCCTCAACAGAATCGTACTAACTATTTATGTAATTAAATTATTTTAATATATAAATAACTTTAAGTTATGTTTCGTTTTGTACAAAGATTTTATTAAAATTTATTCTAAAAGATTAGTTTTACCTTATATAGAAATATTTATTTTCTATTTCATCAACCATTATCATTCTTTCAAATTTGAAAACAGTCAGTATTTTATTTGTTTTTTAGATTAAATGCACTAAAATAATATTTATTAATAAATACGCACTAAATCGTTTAATTATTGATCAATTTTGAGAAAATATAGCAAATTATTCTTAATGATGCAATAATAATTATTACTTTTATTAATTGCATAATAAATAAAAGATTTATCTCTGTTTTTCTATTAATTTATCTTAACTATTATTGTGCTTAATTTAATTTTGCTGAATATAATCTTAAGCAAACTATTTCTCTCAACAGCATCATAATGTCTATTTTTAAGTGATTAAATTATTTTAATATATAAATAAATTTAAGTTAAATTTCGTTATCTATAAAGATTTTCTAAAAATTTATTTGAAAAGAGCAGTTTTGGTTTTAAAAGGAATATTTATCTTAAATTCTAATTTAAGTTTTTAAATTATAAATATTAAATTATATAAAATTTGAGATAAAAGGGTTTTATTCTCAATTTAATACCAAAAGATATTTAAAAACTAATATATATAAGACAATAAGAGTGTGAACTCAACTTCATTTTTTGACCTCGTTTTTCTCAATTTTTTCAGTTGAAAAAATTGAGAAAAACGAGGTCAAAAAATGAAGTTGAGTTCACACTCTTATTGTCTTATATATACTAATATTTTTTGAGGAAATAGTATTATAATCAATTATTTTTAATTAAATAAGTAAAAAAAAAAGAAAAAAAAACAATGAATAAAGATTTGAGTTGTGATATACACACTAATTATCCTCTAATTTTTATAGATATACTCGAAAACTCAAGTAAGAAGCTAAAATGTGGAAAATGTATATCAGATAAAAAATAGTAAACTAATTTTTTATTCATCCCAGATATAATAAATCACAAAGAAGACTCATTTTTTTCAAGTTGGCCTCCACTATCTGATGAAGAGCTAAGAGATAGAATAATTAATCTAAAAAATGAAAATATTGATTACAACGAAAAAATAATTGAATTTTATGACTAATTGATAGAATAAATAGTAAAAATATTGTCCGAAAAAAAGAAGTAACAATTAATCAATGCATCAAAGATTTATGAGTTCAAAGACAAAATAGTTGAGTAATATTGTAAATTAGCAGAAATTGAATAGTTAAGTTAATGTCTGATTCAATAAAACTTATAAGCAATTTAGATTGAAGAGAAGATGAAAGAAATAATAGATTAGTAATTTAGCAAAATATATGAAATTACTTCGCTTCTTTCAAATATGATGAAATAATATGATTTAATTAATTAATTAAATTTTGAAAATTCAAAATAGATATAATAAAATATTTCTGAAATATTAGAGACAATCAATATTATCCCTTAAAATAATTTTAATTTCCTTGATGAAACAAATATATTTAGCATAGACAATATTGATATTTATTAGCAAAAATTATAAAAAGAATCAAATATTAGTTAAAACAATTCAGTTATTGAAAATAGTTTGATAAATTTGCTAAAAACTGTTTAGGGATAATTAATTTATAGAAATTAGCCATTTTCTCTATTTACTAATTGCTATTTTTAAAATTTTATTTAAATTTCTTAAAAGAATGATTCTAGTAGATATATTTCAGTTTAGTTATGCCCTTATAAAAAAGTTTATCAAATATAAAGAAAAAATTATGGATAGAAATATGTTCACTGTTTTATTAATCACGTTCTAAAACCTCAAAAAAAATATCATTTAATAATTTAATTTCATAAAACTAACAAGGATTCTTGCTTTTATCTTGGCCTAACATAAGATCAAAGTAAGCATAATAAGGATTTAGATAGTGTAGGTTTAGGATTTTAAATATAAAATTTTGACACTTTTGGATAAAATGATAAATGCACATTATAATTTAAAGTTTGTATTAATGATTAACTTTTATAATATGGTGGCTTTCCTAACTATTCTGAATTTAAAAATGCAGATATCTCAAATCAAATTAATATTAATGAGAAATATTACTTTGGTCTTGAATTTTACTATGATTATTATGGAGATAAAATGGAAGTTATTAGCTTTAATGAGTTAGATGAATTTTTTTGATAATTATTTAAATAAAATAAAAGTAAATTTTATAATTAATACTTGTTATTTTATGCAAAAATATAATATTTTTCTTTTAAATTTTAATTCTTTTTTAGACAATTTAGATTAAATTTTTATTGAAACATTCTAAATCGATATTTAAAATTATTAAAAGAAAATAAATTTAAAAAATTTAGAAAAAATAAAATTGAATGTTTAAAATAAATAAAAAGTATTTTAGAGGAACTTAAACAAATTGCTTCACTTTAATTAAAAATAAATAATAATTTCAGTATAAAAATAATCAAGCGATAAATGATTTTGAAGCAATAACTTATTATTTGAATGATTAAAT
Source organism: Tetrahymena malaccensis 436 (assembly GCA_000231845.2). Lineage (NCBI taxonomy): Eukaryota > Ciliophora > Oligohymenophorea > Hymenostomatida > Tetrahymenidae > Tetrahymena > Tetrahymena malaccensis. Next base: position 96,425 of record JH720127.1, on the reverse strand, counting down.
TTTTAATTCTTATTACTTACTTAATAATGTAAAAAGTATTATATGTAGATTTAAAATAAAATTCTTTTAAGAAATCATATTAATTAATATTTATACATATTGAAATTTCTAAGAATTAAAGAAGATTAAAATTTAAATTATAAAGTAATTAATTAACAATAATTTTATATCCTACTTATTCAAATAATGCTTATATAAAATATGATTAGTAAAATAAATATAATTAATTTAGTTATAAATAATAAATAATATGTATAATATATTTTAATAAATTCATAGTTAGATCTTTCAATCAATAATATTTATTTCTTATTCAAACGATTTTTGGAGTAAATAATCATTCAACTGGCTCCTCAAATACTTGAGAAACATGCTCTCTCATATATTTAAGTCCATTTGGATAATTTAGACAACGATATTTATTAATTGGATATTGGTTTTCTTTATCAGCGTTATTATTTTCTTTGCTGTTACTATCATTTTTAGGGATATTTTTATTTTTTTAAACATTAAGCTGCTCATTTTTATCTTTTTAATTTTAAAACATAAAGGTAACATCGCTAATTAAGTGGTTTTTCATTTAGAATTATCTTTGCCTCTTTTAATCTTCCGTTAGTTAAGAGAATTGGTTGAAATCCATAAACTAGTTTTTGCAAATTTCAGATCCAAATCTACTAACAAATCTGCTAGATGGCAGTTTATTTTCATTTTCTTAAATTGGCTGTAAGATTTGATTTTTATATTCATATAAAGTCTTTTTCTTATTTGAGAGTGTTTTAGTATTTCCTGCATTTCTATTTACTTTCAAACTCTCTAAAGTTTTGTTGCTTTCTTCTGTGTTGTGGAATGAATATCTTTCACTACCTCTAAATTAGAAAATATTTTACTATTAATTATTAAACGAAGGAGTCATAATGATGGTATTTTAATTTTCAAATTAAAACACATCAGATTCATTTTCTTTCTTTTGATTAGCTTCTTCTTAGCCACTTTAGACTTCCTCAATCTATTAATCTATTTTGTTTTACAGCTAAGTGATATTTTAGTTTTCGAAGTTTTCAAAATCTTTTCCATTGATTTTATTTGCATTTTTAGAAATATCTTATGAGCTACTGCAGTTGGCAATATTATTTAGATTATTAATTTTATTCAGTTCCAACTGTAAGTTAGTTTGATTATCTAACGAACTAGATATATCCTTAATTAATTCTTTTAAGGTGTTATTTTGATTTTTAGTTTAGTCTACTTTAATAATTTCTTAATTAACACTAACGTTATCACTGCTTTCCTATTTTTTCAAATTATTTTTATCATTCTTATTATTAAGGCTATCTATTTAAATTGATTGACTATCTGATCCATTTTGTTGATACTGTTACGATAATAACTTTTATCTAATTTTGATTTAAAATAATATTAAAGACACAAAATTATTTAAATAAAAGATTTTTTTGTAAAACTTTAGCTAGTTGAAATAGATTAAATACTAGTTGCTTTTTCAATTATAATTTGTATTTAAATGTTTTCTTGCCATGATAAACTAATAAGTCTCTTATTTTTTCTAATTAAAAATATTATTATAGTGTCAATTAATTCAGAAGGTTTTAAGCCATTAATCAGATGCTTTAAAATACTTTATTAGTTGATTTAGATATTTCAAATATTTTTTTATATGCTAGATTTTTATTAAATTAACAAGCTTAATGACAACTACGAAATTTTAATTTAAGAATTTGCTAACTTTTATTCCATAAATGTAAAATATTCTAAAATTGAATGTGCTTTTCTTAACTTTGCAAATACTTAAAACGTTAATATTGATAATATTTATACTGGCATTTAACTTATTATTATCCTCAAAATAAATTGTTGGTTAAATAATTTGAAATTGTGTCCAATATAGACTACTTGATCCATTAATAGTGTGTTATAGAAATTTTAGCGCCATTAAAATAATCGAAAAACTAATGAATAAATCAATAAGATTTAAAATTTATTTGTTGATTTTCATTTAAATGTGGTTACTTTTTACTAAATTATAAATTAAATTAAACCTAGCTTGAATATTTTGAGCTTTATATAAAATTATTCATTTTTTGATCTTTTTTATGTAATATTTAATCATTTTTATAATGCTAGCTAAAATGGCTTTAGAATGATTAAATTTTACCTTTTTAAACGGTTATAAATGTATCTGATTAGAAAAACTGCCCCCAATGCGATAATGAATCCACAAATTCCCATAATGACTAAGACTATGACATTGATTATATTTTTTGCCTGATCTAAATCTTGGTTTAGACTATTTTCATTTGAGTTAATTTGTTCACTTTATTTGGAATCATTTGACTACAACTTTCTGAGAAACTAAGCTTGGAAAACAAACTCCATATTTATCTTGTAAAGAAGTAAAAGCTTTGAAATTTATTTTAGGATCTGAATTATTTAAATCGCTCTTGTAATTAAATTGATTTTATTCTATTTTTAAGCTTGTAAAAAATGTTATAGCAATTTACTAATTAACTATTTTTTTACTATTAATTTACTTTTTGAATTTCAAATCAATAAAACAAATAGATAGTTAGTGCTTGTTTATTTCAAATTAAATTTTGCTTAGTTTAACGAATCAATTGAAATAACTATTAAGAACTACCAAGCTGCGATTAAAAATCAATATATAATTTTGCTTAATAAAAATATAATTCTTTACTTGTTTAGTTTGTCTAATCTCAAATAATTAGCTTGTAAACATTTTAAATATAACAAAATACTCAATATAATTAAAAAAATATATAATTTTATTAAAATATTATTCATATAAGATTATATCAAGCTCTTAAAATATAAATGTGAAAAAAAGTTGATTTAGCAATTTCCAATTATTTCCTAAATTGATTTTTTAATTGAAGAAAACACAAAAATAGCAAAAAGTTTAATAAAATAATGTATTTATTTAAATTTTTAAATCAAATATTTTAATAAACAAAGGAATTTATTTCTAAAATTATAATGTATAGGATAGTTAATTTATAACTGCAAAACTTATTGAATTAATACTTCTTCTAATAAATATAGTAGTAAATTAAAAAAATATAAAACTTTACTTAAAAACTTTCATTTTGTTACCAGTACTCTCCATACAATATATATTGTTTTTTGATTGATTTGAAACATATTTTAACTAACTCGAGTAGTTCATAAAGTTTATTTTTTTCATTTTTAAAATTAATATATTTTAAAAGCTGGAAGTGCTCAATAGTTTTCATTTTCTTATTTCTACCCTACTTTGATCATAAGACTCAAAATTCTTGGTTTTAACTCATTCAATATTTTTTTATTTAAATACTGCTAGCTGTTCCATTTTTAGATATCAGGCAAATCCAATACTCTTAGAACTTAGTTTTCTAATTATTTTGATAGTTAATCAATCTAAAATAATTATTTGTCTAGTGCAAAATATCTAAGAATTCTAAAATAATTGTTTCCATCAACTTCAGCCACTTATTTTACGTAAAAGTTTTCATTCAATAAAGCCTAAACTATATTTTCTGCAATATTTTGCACTCTATTATACATATTTATGTTAGGCAAGAAGACATACTTTTTAAAAGGCACTTAACCGTCTTAAGCATATAAGAGATCTCTCCTTGAATTGAAGAAAAGATCTCTAACTAGAAAATTTTCTCCTCCTAATAATAACTGATTTTCTGTACATATTTTAACATCCAATTAAATGTTAAAATTTCTGCATAAATACCCAAAAGACAAGTCATTATTTTCAATAACTAAAGGTGAGTCCACTTTGACATTTTTGATTGTTAGCAACAATGGCACTAAAGGCATTTAATTGAGCAAATTTATAAATTCACTTTCAGTATATGTATCATAAACTTCAAAGTTAATTAAGTGTTTCTATTATCTAATTAATAAAATATTTGTTTTATTTTCTATTTTTAATTCTGACATAAAAAAATACTTTCAAAGAAATTTATAAAAAATTATAATTATTTATTTGTTTTTAAAAAAAATAGCAAGGAATAAAAAAAAGAAGAAATAATTTTAATTTTCTTTAATATTTTATGAGTTATTTTTAAAGATATTATTGAAAATAAAATTCAACAAGTTATTTTTGGATTTTTTTGATTAAATTTATTTTTTTTAATATTAAAAATGAATGAATGATTTTGTGAAAAATATTACTAGAGTAATCTTTAAATAAGAGGTTGCTGTTTTACATTTTCTACTTGTTCATTGTCAAAGTCGTTGCTTAGAGAGAATGTTTATTTTAATTCATCATAATAAATAATCAATTCTTTTTATCTTTTAAATGTTTTTAGCTGATATTCTATGATTAATTTACCTCCTATTAAAATATTACATTGTATGAGCTTCATAAAAAGAAACTTTAAGAAATCAGGATTTGATAAATCAATGTTAAGAGAAAGGTTTTTTTCAAAAACTTAATCAAATATCTTCTCTTTGAAGAAGCTAGTTAGATCTTCCAGTCCATTTGCATATTAATATACTACCTTTTATCATAAATATTTATTTATATTTTTTGGGTTAAAAAATTAAAAGTCTTTTTAAGAAAGAATTTATGATATTTAAGTAAAAATTAAAACAAACAAAACACAACTAAATCAATTTATATAAATTTTTTAATTTATTTATTTTATAAATTTAGAAAATAAATTTTAGTTTTTACTTTATTTATCTGAGAAACAGCCTTTGACTTGTAATAGTTTTCCAAGCTCATGACCTAGTGTGAGGGGAAATAATATTGCATTCTTTCATAGAGAGATACTAAGAACGATTTAACTGTAACATCTGAGATATCTGTTTCACTGCTTCTCCTCTCAAAGAAATTCAGGTATCTTTATATTTTGTTAAAATAAAATGTTAATTGTCTTAATTAATTAATAGTGTTTTTACTTAAAGATCAAAGAAGCCTTTGTCATAAACTACTCCTGAGAGTAAATTATACAGATTAGGAAAAGGTCAAGAATGTAGAACTAATTGTCCAAACCGATAAGCTATTAAATCAAATCTCTTTTTTCCTATCTTGACAGTTCAGTTTGAAATAATTTATCAATAAAACTATTAACGTCGTTCGAGATGTAAGAATTAATTTTCCATTGAGTAAACATGTTGTAATTACAAGTATCAAATTTCGATTTATATTCAGATATATTTAATTCTGAATAAAATTTTTCATTTGAGTACATAGGAGAAAAAACCAAAGCCTCAACTTTATTTGAATTCTAATTAAAATATAACATTTTATTTTACGAAAAGCAATAAATATCAATCAATCAATTACCTCATCTTTTTAAACGTAATCAACAATATATTGCTGGTTTTTTTGATCCTCAGTTATTTTCTGTTCAATTAAAATATTTAATTTGAATTAATTCAGTTTTCCAATTTAAAAATTAAGTTAGTTTAAAAGATATTTCAAAAATAAGATTTAAATTTCTCTTAAAAGTAATTATTTAATTCTATATGTTATTTATCTTATCTTAGAACTCCATCTTTAAATTAGTCATTTTTATAATAAAATTAATAATTTATGGAGCCAATATAAAATAGAGAGGGGCCCTGATATTACTTTTCTAATTATTGAAATTGGAAACATTTTTAGAATACCTTTCCTAAGTTTTTGAAGTAGGGAAAAGCAACTCTTTGGCTTTTAGAGTAGTTCAAGTTGTGAGTGTTGCAAGTTTATATAAGAATACTGCATTCTAAGAAATATGCTGCAGGATTTTTTCCTAAGTTTTCATCTTTCTTTTCTTCCATTAATACATTTAGTTTGATTGCTTAATCGAAAAATAATGAATCTAGTTAGATGTATCCCACATATTTAACATTTTACTCTTTAATATTAATTTCTAAATTACCTAGTAATTTTTACTAAATTTTATTTTATTTAAATTTTTATTTTAATAAAAAAACTACTTAATTTTATTCCTCGTTTAAATCAAATTCTAAATATTCTTAGACATTAAATTTTTTATCAAAATATTTAATAATAATATCGTTTTGATCTAATAGCAGTTCTGAAAAATCATGAATGACTAAGTGAACTTTTTGAGGCTAATTAGTTAAAAATTGGTACAAAGGCTACATGCTCTACTTTTTGTCCATAATATTCTTTAATTTATTAAATAAATAAATTCAAATTTAAACAAAAAAAGTAAATATTTTATTTATTAAAATTGGTTGGTTGGGTTAGTTTTTTGAAAAACAAAATAAAAATTTACACTAAAATAAATAAATCTGATTAAAATTAAAAACAAGAAATCTCTCTTGATTTAACTTGATTTCGCTTGATAAAATTGATAATTTGATGAGAAAAAAGTTTAAAAGTTACTTGGTATTCTGATTTTAAGGTTTCGTACAATAAAAAATACTTTGAAAAGCATACATTTCTGAGCTTTTAGAGGTATTAATCTTCAAATGTGGTGTTAGATTCTTAAAATTTAGAATAGAATCCTTTCATAACACTTTCTTGAATAAGTATTTTCTCTATTATGTATTCATCTTAATATCTTTACGATTCATAATCTTCACCATCACAGTCTTTATCAAAATACCTTTATAGAAAAAGTTTGTCTACCCACTCATAAACAGCATCTATAAACTCAGATATGTTCGTTTCGAATAAGCAGTAATTCTATTTTTATTTTTTTAAAGTTAATTTTGAATAAAATTTAATCATATTTAACCTTAATGAGTAAAAGGACATCATCAACTGTTTAAGCCTGTTTTAGAGTGTTTTTTATCTTGAATAAAATTGTCATAGCAATAGCAATTAGAATCCATCTTGGTTTTATTTTATTTTTATTGGGCGATATTTCTAGAAAAATAATGTCCCATATCCTGTATAAAAGCTCTCTAGAAAAAACATTAGCATAAAGAGAGAAAAATGATTTCTCAAAAAGGAAGTCTGTGTTGATATGGAGAGAATCTAGGTGGTCCCATATGTCTTTCATATGAACCTTGATGCAATAATTTAGAATAAAAAGGTCATCAATAATGTGCTTGCCTCTATATTTTGAGCAAATATAATACTTCAAAACATGCTTATAAAAAGAGGAAAGCGTCCAAAATATGTTTGACAAAAATTTGCTCCCTTTCTAATCCGAATTACTCTTGCAAGTTTAATTTAAAGTAATCAATTTATCAATTATATCTATTAATCCTTAATGGTAATTTATTTAAGAAACTATAAAACTGTCTTAATAATCTTTTTCTTTAATCTATTACCCCTCAAGTTTTGTTTTCAAATCGTCCAACTATTTTTTTTTTTTTTCTTATTGGAATGTATAAATAAAAATTATGTCCTTTATCACTTGAGCAATTAAATTGAATCTCTCAGATAGTCTTTCTAAATCAATCTAACCCTATTCAAACCTTTAGTTTAAGTCATAAAGCATCTAAGGTGTTACATGGATACAATGAAAATGGCCTAATTTTATATGTCCAAAAAGAAAAATAAATTTTGTTAAATTTCAAATCCATTTTATTTTAATTAAATTCATTAAACTTTTGCATTTAAAACACAAATAAAAGTTATTTTTAAATCCTCATTATTGTTATCTTGTAAAATATTTGTTAAGAAAATTAAATTATTTAGAAATTTTTAGAGTTTTTGATGTGTTTTTTTCAATTGAATATAATTTAAATTTAAAGTTGCTTAAATGATTTGAAGTTATTACATATGGTAGAGATGATGTTGTATACAAAATCTTTATTTTCTTCAACACATCTTTCTTCTATTAATTCATATTAATCTCCGTATTACTAGATCAAACTCAACTTGAATTATTTGTATTCTTTGAAAAGCTCTATTTTTTAGTAGTTTTTGACTAATAATTTATAGAATTTGACTATTTTTTCATTTAATAAAGCAAACTCGTTCCATGTCTAAAATCTGTATTTTATCGATATTCCAATTTTCTAACTTACTTGTTACAAATCTTGCAAATAAGCTTACTTTAAAAATAATTTATTTAATAAAATAAACTTAAATTTATTTATTTACCTTGCTTGTTTCGATTACATCCTTAAAGTTTTGCTAGACATATTGCCAAAGATAGTTTTGTATTTTACTGTAATAACTCATAATATTAGTCATTTAGCTGATATACATAAATTAGTAAAAGGTTTTGATTTTTGCATAATATTCCTAATACTATTTCTGATTTTCACTGTTGAGAGTATTATTCCTTAAATTCAATATCTTGGTGTAATCATTTTCTATTACTTAATACTAAATATAAATCGATATTAGGTTATAAAAATAAATTTCATTAAATATACTTTATAAAATCCTTAAAATCTCCATTCATAATTAAATTCAGAAAGCAACTTGTAAACTAGTAAAATTTACTAAGGCTAAAAACATGGATAATATATAAGTTCTTTGTATAATGGACATACAAATGAAATATTGTCCTTTATCTAACTCTGTATGTAATCAAAGTAAGACCTGTTCTGTTTGTTGTAAATAACAATGTGGACAAACCCATAATGATAAACTTCTCTATCCAAAGGATCATTTAGATAACGAAATTGCCAAAAATCTTTGAATTTATTATAATTAACTTCTTCTTCATGCCTATTTATTTAGTTAATTTAATTTATTAATTTATATTTTGAAAAGAAACTAATTGATTCCTTTTTGAGTCATTGAATGTTTTTCTTTAATTTCTTGTAAACTGCTTTTCTTTTAAGAAAATGTAATTTATAAATGAATAATTTACTCTTAAAGAAGCTTGAAGAGCTCAAAGCGGTCCCATGTTTCTTCCTTCTTTTGCTCATAAGAACATACTTCAAGAATCAAATCGTTTTTGCTATTTTAATTCAGATTGAAAGGATCTTAATCAATTATTACATATCTAGATTTATCTTTGTTTTGCTTAATTAATCTAAAATTTTAATAAAATGCCTTGCCATCCTACTAAAATTTCAGCGAAAGCTTTCTCATAGTATTGGGTTTTTGGTTTTTAAATAAAACTTCAAGCTCCAAAACTTAAAGAACATAGTCGCTGTACTTATCATTATTTTATTCTGTTTAATTAATCTAAATTTAAGGCATGGTAAATTCGAATTCCTAAACCTTTTAATGCAGATTTTTCATTTATTTATAAAGCTTTTTATTTTAACTATTAGAATTATATTGTTTTTTACTAAAATATTTGCAGGCTTTTTATTTTTAATTCTATTTTATAATCTAAATTTAAATAGCTATAAGACCTGTTAAAATAATTAATATTCTATCTTTTAAATTTCTATTGATTTGTATTATCTTGTGTTATGTGTGTCTTTTTTGTGATAATTAATAAATTAATTAATTAATTATCAACCGAATTTAATTTTTTAAATATCAAAAATATCTAATACTTTTTTGACAATTCTATTTCCTTTGTTTCTATTTTTTTATTTAAATTCAAAATAATTCATCAATTATTGATTCGTTTGTTTCCAAAGTATTTTAGAAATTTTGATTGATTTTAGCTGAGCATTAAAAAGCCATTTTTCACTTTTTTATTGTAAACAATTTTAATTAATAAAGCATTTCTAATTAAATCTTGAATAATGAATTACTTTTTTATTATTTAAATAATAAATAATTTAAATATAATAATTTATTAAATTATTAATTCTTATTTTTTAATTTGTTATATGTTAATTAATGCAATTTTGTTAAGCTAAAAATTAAATTAAAAAATAAATAAATATATTTTTAAATCATTGAATTTAATTTAAAAAACAAATTTATTTTACCCTACACAAAATTTTATAACATAAAATTAAATATTTTAAGTTATAAAAGTGATAATAAATAAGTTCGAAAAATGTTTGTAAAAGTTTTTATAATTGTTTTAGAAGGTTTTTTAACTAATTTTATGTGAATTAAATAGTATTTAGTTATAAATCATTTCAATTCTTTGACAAATTTATTAACAATCTTATTGACAAAAATATCTCTCAAGTCATCTTTAGTGACAATGAACTTAACGTCTGGTTTTTATTATAGTGTGACAATCATTTAATTTTCTTTTACATCAGACTTTTCTTCTGTCTAGTATTCAATATTTAGCACAGGCATGAAAGTAGGCTGCTTTACAACATTCTAAAACTAGTATCTACAGAATACTTTTGGAACAGTTATTTCAATTTATTCTGTTAAACTGGCTTTTAAACTTTATTCTCCTTTAGAGTTTTAATCATTTTTAATATTTGTATCTTACTTCTCTTTTACATTAATTTTTACTTTTTATTCTGCCTTATCTAAGTAGACATTTATAAATAAATAATATTCAAAAGGTATTTATTTAAAGCTCTCACTTTTGTTGTTAATGCTCAGAATTTAATTATCCAACAATTTTGGCTAATCTTCAATTTAAAATAAAGACTAGTTTAGATCTAAAATTTCTTCTTCTTCTTTATATTATTATTAATACATATCAAGCTTGGTAACTTTGCAAGATTTTAGTAACTATTATATAGATATGTTTTTCTAGTTCAGTTTTATATAAGTTTTTGCTTTCTACTCATTATGACTAAAACTCTTAATTAAATTATTAATGATGTTTGAAATAGGAGTATAAATATTTATATTTGGTAAGAAAATATATTCTTTACAAAACGTTTCTTCCTTAAACATTAAGTGCTCTTTCTTCTATTCATATAATAAATCTCTTACTTAAAATTAACCATTACCGTATTAGCCTTTATCTTTTTAATTAGCATCATTTATTTGCAGCTAAATATTTAACTTTAAATTAAGGTTACGACACAAATTTCTAATATCTTATTTCTTCTCCTCTAAGGCAAGAGGAGTTTCACTGAATATATTTTTTATAGTCAAAAGCAAAGGAGCAAGTGGCATCTAATTTAGTAAATCAATAAACTAAGTTTCATTGTAAGTATCGTATACTTCAAAATTTATTAAATTACTCTACTACCTAAGTATTTAATAATTTAAATTAAGTTTAATTTATTTATTAATTATTAATTAATTAATTTTTTTTAATTGCTAAATAATAATCCTCTTAAAAATTAAATATAAAAGTTTCTTTTTTTTATATTTTAACCAATTAATAAAATGGGGGTATAAATTATATTTTTAGTAATTAATAAAAATGAAAATGCAAAATTATTTATAAATCAGATAAATAAATAGGATTTGAGCAAAAGTAAATAGATAAATAAATATTTAATTTTACTAGAGTAATCGTTTGATAAGAGTTTCATTTTTTTCTCTAAGGATAACCTGTTTGACAATTTTTTGAGAGCGAAAATCATCAATTAAACAGGTTTTATTAGGTTTATCTACTAAAATTTTATATTTTTACTCCATAAGTGAGTTATTAAGTTAGTATTCTATAACAAGCACTCCATTGATAAGTAATTTGTGTTTGCTAAGATTTAAATACAAATACTTCAATAAATCTGGGTTAGAAAAATCTATCTTAAGAGTCTTATTACTATAAAAAAATTTTTTAAAGCTTTCCTAGCAAAAGAAATCTGTTAAATCCTTTTAGTTGCTCTGATCTATATAGCAGTAATTAATCTATTTTAAAAATAAGGATTAATTAATATAAATAAATAATTAATTAAACAATATAAAATACTTTATTAATTTTAGGTGTGAGAGTCTCTTCAAGATAGCATGTCTATCTTCTTTGATCAACAAGTATTTTGAATTATTCCTTTCTTTAACAATCTCTGAGAGTGTAGTTAATAATTATCTTCCCCTTGATATAATCTTTTACTTACGGAAAAATAGTCTTAAGTAAATCATCTGAGAAATTTATTTAAAGATCCAAATTTTAAAAAAAGTATTTCTCTATGATTTCTGACTAAAAGAAATCAGTTAGTTTGATTTATCCATCTTTATAAGTAAATTTAACCTATTAAATTGATTTAAGTTATTTGTTTATTTAAAACATAAATTTGTTTTTACATCATTTATATTTGTATCGATATCGGTAATTTTAGGTTTACCCTAATCAAAAATGATTCTATATTCATCCCTTCTTTTAAATGCCTTTTTGTTATAATTAATAACCAATATTCCATTTTTATCAGCTTTTAATTCATTGATTTTATATGGTAATTCCTTCAAAATTTCAGAAATATCGATATCTTTATCTTTTTCAATAGAATCTATCAAATCAGACTTAAAAGCATCAAATAAATTTATTTTTTCTTTCTCACTTAAATAGTAAACAACCTAATTAAGAAAAAAAATTAAAATGATTCCTTTAAAAAAAACTAGTTTTACATCTATTAATTTAGTTTCTTCCGATTCTATGACGATAATACTTTGTTAATCAATTGATATAGATATATTGTATTCCTCTGTTATTTTGCAATTATCAGACTAGTAATTAAAAGTTAGTTTTCCTTACTGATATCTATTAAGTTTTTAAAACAACAACTTTTTTAATTCATCTTTTTTTTACAGCTCTATGCTTAAAGAAGATTTTTTATCATCATTATCTAGCCTTTTTAATTCTTCTTTTTTTTACTAAGAAATTCTTTTATCATCTTTATAATTTGAAGTCTTTTCAAAGTATTTTTAAATTTTTTAATGAAAAAGTGAAGTCAAATCTATAGATCCTCCATCATATTTGCAAATAACCTTTTAAAAATAATTCAATCAAAATATTAACTGAAATTTAATTAAAAATAATAAAATTACTTCATTAATTTGAGAGTTCGAAGTATCAATTACACATGTTTTATTTTTTTAATCTACTAAAATTTTCAATTCCTTTTGTAACTTCATGTTTTTAAGCTGATAATCAATAATAAGCTTTCCTTAATACATAATTTTGCAACTTTTCAATTTTTCATACAAATTCTTTAAGAAATCTGGATTTGATAAATCTATATTCAAACTTAAGTTCTTTTCAAAAACTTTATCAATTATGTTTTATCTAAAATAGCTTGTTAAGTTTTCTTTCCCTTTGAAGTATTCATACATAACCTATTAATACATTTTACATGATTTTAATTTTTATATTTAATCTAAAAAGATACTTAATTTATTTAAGAAGTAGCCTTGGAATAGATGTAATTTTCTAAAATGATTAATTAGTGTGATGGAAAATAGTATTGCACCCTTTCGTAAAAAGCAACTAAAAAGGACTTAACAGTAACGTCAGAAATATCCGTCTCTTTTCTTCTCCTTTCGAAGAAGTTTAAATACCTTAAATAATTTAGTAAATTGTCAATAAAATTAAATTTTGTAGTTTAAATGAAATTTTTTAATACTAAATAAAAATATGTTTTTTTACTTGAAAATTAAAGAGGCTTTAGTTGTAAAACATTCTTAAGCATATAAAATACAAATGAGGAAGAGATCTAAGACATAAAATTAGTTATCTAAATTGACTAAATATCGAAGCAGCTTCTCTTTTTCTTTTTTCTTTAGCTATTATGGGAATAGATCATCTATAATTGATAATGCTTATTCTATAGGAACAGTCGAGTTCATCTTCCAGAAAGTTAGTAAGTTATAATTGCAAGTGTCTAATTTTAAGTTCAAATCAGATTTGCTAAGTTCCTCATAAAACATCATATTTGAGTATTAAGGACAGTAAACCAATAGATCCTAATTTAAAAATAAGTAAATCATTCTATCATTCATTCACTTCTCAAACATTTATTTACCTTTTCTTGTTCTGTTTAGTTAACCACGTATTTCATGTTCCTCTAATCTTCAGTGATAGTCTAGATAAATTAATAAATCAAACAAAAAAATAAATTCAAGGAAGTATTTTAATTTATAATTATTTTTAATTGTAAAAATGGTTTAATAAAAAAATAAAATTCAAAATTTCACACTCTAAAATAAAAATTTGCTACCTTTCCTAAGTTTTTGAAGTAATCAAATGAAACTCTTTATGTTTAGGAATAATTCAAATTAAAAGTATTGCAAGTCTATATCAAAATGCTAGCTTCTAAGAAATATCCAACAGGTTTATAAACAGTTTTACCAGAAAACTAAGTCTTTTCTTAAAGTAAAACGTTTAATTTTATTGCCTAATCATAGAACAAGTTATCTAGCTTAATTTCTCCATAATATTCTTTCTTTTCATCTTAAACTGTAATTTAGATACTCCCTAAAATTTGTTTCTTTTAAATAGAATTTTAATTTAAAATGTTTAATGTCTTCATTATTTATTTATTTAAACTAATCAAATTGTGTTAAAAATAAAAATATTTTATTCTTAATTTAAATGCATTTTTATTTGTAATTGTTCAATGTCAATTTTTAGGTTCAATTCTTAAAACCGCATTAAAAAAACAAATTTTTAAATAATGCTTTTTACTTTTTTTAAAATGGCTTACTTTACTTTTAAATTTTGTTTGTATTTTAGTGATAAGAACTTGTCTTTTTAATCAAAATTATTCATTTTTAATTTAATTTTTCAAAGCAAAATATTTTTTAATTAATTAAAAAACAAATTTTTATCTTTTTGGCTTCAAATAAATTTAAAAATTGTTTAAAGATTAAATTTACTAATTAGAATTTCAGCAGATCTATTTTAAATAAGAGATATCCGTCAATTATTTATTTTGAAACACCATCATATGTTATTGTGATCTCATTGTAAAAAGATAGCTTTGCTGAGAAAGAATGAACAACTAAATGTATCATTTAAGGATCGTTTGTTAAGACTTAGTAGAGTGGGTGGTATACAATATCTTAATTCTGAGCTTATTTCATATCGAAAATTTTCTTTTTATTGAAAAATGTTTAACTTAAAATAAATAGTTTTTTTTGTAATTTGATTTATTTACTTGCAAATCTAATTTCATTTTTAAGTAGTTTTGATAAAGCTTCTAAAAGCAGATATTTTTCATTTGAAAGAGATACTAATCTCTGAACAGACTATTACATACACTATATTTTACATAAAATTGTTCCATGACTGCTTCTTGAGCTTCTATTTTTTCTTGTAAATAGTCGTCGTCGAATGAATCCTAATCGTTGTATTTCTAAAGGAATAATCTGTCAATCCATATATAAATCAACTCAACAAAATCATTGATGTTAACTTCGAAAGCACAATAATTCTAAATTTTTAATTTAATATTTTTGAAATGTCTTGGCAAAAAATATTTTACTTGAATAAGGAAAATAACATCATCAATGCTATTCGCCTAGCTGAGTGCATTTTTTAAGTTTTAAAGTATTGTCATCGCTATAGCTATAAGTATAAAGCTGATTTCTATTTATTGTCTGGATATCTCTAAGAAGATTACATCCCAGATTCTGAACAAAAGTTCTCTTGAAAAAAGATTTGCGTAGAGAGAAAGAAAAGCCTTCTCAAACAGAAAATCTGTATTAATATAAAGAGAGTCTAAATGCTCCCAGAGTTCCTTGATGTAAAGTTTTAAACATAAATTTAAAATAAAGAGATCGTCAATGATTTCTTTTCCTCTATATTTTGAGCAAATGTAATATTTCAAGCAGTGTCTATAAAAGCAATAAAGAGTCCAAAATACATCAGGCAAAATTACTTTATAATCCATTAAATTCTGAGTCTATTTGCATGTTTAGTTCAACGTTATAAGTTTATCTATTATGTCAATCAACCCTTGATGGTAGTTTATCATAGGGATTCCTATCTTTTCTTCCGAATATTTTTTTCTTTAAATTTTTCTTTTCTTGATCTTAACAATTTGATCCTTATCTTCAACTTTATCAATTTGTAAGTTTTAAACTCTTCTTTCATAACTTAAACTCTCAAGAAAAATCAAGTCTTTCACAATTTGGCTGATTTAGTTAAATCTTTCAAAAGTTCTTTCTCTAATGAAACTATTTTCAAGTCTTTTACTTAAATCTAAAAATAAATGAGGAGTAACGTGCACACAATGATATTGACCTATTTTTATCAATACATCATAAATTTTAGCATTTAATTTCTAAATTTCAATTTTTCATTTTTCACTGGTCTCTTTAAAAATTTTCAATTTATGTAAATTCTATTAGAAATTCCATTTTTTTTATTTAATTTTTATTTAATGTAAATTTTTGTTTTTTATTCATTTTTTGGGGTTTATAAATTATGTTAAATATCAATTATTGTTTATGAATGTCAAATTAAATTTTTTTTCTGAACATGATCAAAGTTAATAAAATAAGGTAGATAATATTTGGTTAAATAAAATTGAATGACATAACGATGAAAAAAATAAAATTTACTTATCCTCTTAATGTAGCAGTAAAAATCTTCTCTCTTTTAGAATATATAATCTTATTTATCTTTTTGGTTGCTATCTATAATGACTCCATAGCTCTTAAGTGCAGCATTAATACCTTGTTTTTTAGATTTTTCTTTAATAGAATTAACGAGAGTACGGTAATCTTTAATATTATCAACTATCATTTTAAGCTTCTTTTTCACTTCTGCTGCTTCAATGTCTATTTCTTTATCATAAATTTCTTTTAGTTTAGAATAGTCGTCCTTTAAATTTGTGATCTTTTAACAGAAATTAGTCAAAGATTGATAGGACTTTTCAATTTTGTCTATCAAATAGCTGAGCTCATACCAAGTTTAAAACCTATTTTAGAGAGGAATTCCTTCTTTGCACATAGCTTGAAAGTCGTTCAATATTTATTCCTAAAAACAAGATTGATAAGCTAATTATATTTAAGAATAATAAATTACATCGTTTGTTCTTCCATTAACGCAGTTTTCCATCTGTGCCCAAATTTAGTTATGAAGCTTAGATTAAACCATAAGTTTAGTGGTTTCGCTGATATACATGAAGTGATAAAAAGTTCTAATATTTGCTTAGTATTCTGAAAATGTTTTCTAATTTTCTGCTAAAATACTACTATTATGGAGTATTCTAGGGTAGTCAGCCTAAATTTAATGGAACTGAAGAGAAAGTTGTTAAAAATTGATTGTATAATTCAAATTAAATTTTACTTTATAATGATCTAAGAAATTCCATTCACAATTAAAAACTTGTAATAATCCATACGCAAGTTCTATTTGCTCTGGATTAAAGTAGGGCAGGTAAACTTTTTCGTCAAACATAGGGCATATTAAGTGCAATTAATTCTTGATTCTTTCTTGAAGATAATCGTAATAAGAGTTTTGATCATTTTAAAATACACTCACATGCAAATAGGCGAAGTAAGTGTTTCCATTGCTATTGGTAGGATCCTTAAGCTAACAAGAGAGCCAAAAATCTCTGCCAATATTTTTTTGCTTTTTATTAGAGTCAGGGTAATCTTTCAGGTGTTCGCTATACCTATTGTTTATTTATGAGTAATTCATTTAGTAAATACAAAGCATTTAAAAAAATTCAAGTATATTACAGCAACTTGTAACTGCCCCACTCATACTCCTATTCTTCATCATTCTTTAAATCTTTGGTTTTTATGCAAATTTCAAATGTAAAATTGTGATCTTCAAATTTAATTTCTTCCAACCCGTTTTTTTTTGAACTCAATTGCTTTATTTATACATTCGAAAAATTACATGGCTTTTTGTCTTTTAAAACATATTTAGATATTCCTTTTTCAGCCATTGTATATTTATCAGCAGCTCTATTTAACTGCTTCAACTCTTAATTTGGAATTGAATTGGCACTATTTAAACCAATAACATATTCTCTATCCCTCAGCTCACAAATATATTAATATTTCAAGAAAAATTCCTTCTCAAGAGGTTCTCCAGGAGATATGATTTCCAATTCTAAAATTTAAAGCACTTTCTATGATAATTAAATGTTTTCTCCTGATTAAATTTGTTCAATTTAGCCTTTTATATTTTTTTCTCCAATATTAATTTGATAGTTTTAACTTTAATTGAATTATTGCTACTATGTCGACTTATTATATTTATCTTCGTTTATACTTTTTTTCCCTTATTTATTTGCATCATATGTTAAAACTTATTATTTGTTTTCGTTTCTTTGTAAGTAATTTTAAAATCCTTGGCTATCTTGCATCTAAATCTCAATCTAAGAAAAGCTTCTACTTATATCAAGGTGACTTGTATCTGCCTTCTTAAAGAGATCAATCTGATTCTTTTCTGTATCCTTAACAATTTTATCATCTACTTCTAAGCTATCTGAATGATTCTTAATTGGCTTTTTAAAAATATTATCTAAATTTGGTTCTTCAACATTGGGAATTATATTGACCAAGGGCTATTCATTTAATCTATTAGACGACGATTAAGTTGTTATTGCCTCTATTAATAAATGAAACAAATAAAATTCACATATTTTGCTTAAATAAATTGCTTAAGAAAAATAAAATATTAAATATAAATTACAATTATAGCTTTTCATTTATAACAAAGACTATTCTTAAATAATAGCTTAACCATTATTCTTTTCCTGCAATATCTCCTTGCAGGCAGGAGACATATATTAATTATACCATTATGAAATGAATTTAATTTTGAAATTTTTAATACAGTCAGAAAACAACTGCTTCAGACTATAATCCATCTCAACCATAAATTAATTATCCTCGTTTTTTTAAAAGTTCAATGTTATTTCCCTTTTTTCATAAAAACTAACCTCCTATTTACTATCATTTTAGCTTTTCTCTTCTTTTTTATAGCTGAAAATATTTTCTTGATTTTTATTAATCTTTGGTGTTGTTATTGGTTTATTCTCTTAGTATAATTTAAATTATTTTTTCTTATTGAAAATCCTTTCAGCCCTTTTAAATATCAAGAAGTAAATAACTTTTTCTGCATTGTCTGTTGGCAAGTAGACATAAAAGCAATCTTCGCTTTCTTCTGATTTCCTTATTGAAATAATTTTTTTGTAAAAAGCTTGTCAATAAATATCATTCTAACAAATCTTATTAAATAATTAATTACTTGATTAAAACTCTCCTTTTGCACTCTTAAATTTCCCATTTCAAAGTGTTTTCTTTCTTTTTAGTAGAATTTTCTTTGGTTTTAGAATCATTTTATTTATTCTTTTTACTATTTAGCTCATTTGCTTGATCTTCAACCTATTTTCCTTTTTCTTTCTTTTTAGTAGAACTTTCTTTGATTTTAGAATCACTTTATCTATTCTTTTTATTATTTAGTTCATTTGCTTGATCTTCATCAACCTATTTATCAGCATCATCTTTATTTTCATCTTTATACTCAAATCTGAAAACAACATCTTTATCCCATATGTATTCTATTTTTCCTGGCTTTTTATTTGATTCTATACGAAAACCTCCTGCTTCAAGAAGCTCTGCATTTCTCATTCTTGAAGCTTTGCTAATACCAAAAAAGCTCTTAGCTTTTTTTTAAAATCTAAATATCTTTAAGCTTTCTACATCATATTTAAGGTTATCTTTATGCTTTTTTGGTATAATCCATTTAGTGTAATCTTCTTAATTAAACTTGTTGTATCCCTTAATGTCACTGTCCATCGAATCCATTTAAATTATTTAACTAATCGTTTAAAAGTATTTCTCAATAGTTGTGATATTTTTTCTTTCTTCAGAATTCGGATTTTTTTGAGCCTTTCTGACAAATCTCTTATTGATCTCGAGATATATTGCTTTATCAACAAACTACAAATACAAATGTTTTTCTTCTGGATCTAAATTATTAGCGATTCCGATTAACCAGCTATCTTTAATTTATACCCCATTAACCTAAAGAGGTAGAATATTTATCTTGCTTAGAATCTGCTCAATTATTTTTTTATCATCAGTATTTTTATATTCTTTGATGAGGTCATCAATATATTTTATACTCTCTTGTACACTATTCTTATCCATAATCCAGCTTGATATTATGCAAAAAAAATACTATTCTCTTCAATTCCTTAGCTCTTATTATCTTTCCCTAAACTATTTTTCTATTATAGATATTTACTATAAAACGATACTTATTGAGAAATGTTTGAAACCTTCTATGCAAATAATTAGATAGAATCGCAAATAGCTATTATTATTATTAATTAATATTCTTGCTTGATTAAAATTTCAAAAATATAAAATAAATATTCACTTTTGAATAAAATTCAAAAATATTAACAGTACAAAAAGTAAATATAAATTAATTAATTGTATAAGAAATGATCAAAGATTCTATGACTAGTAAAAAGTTTATTCTAAATATCTGGAAATTATTATTAAATAGGATATTCTATTTACAGGTGTTTCCATAAATATTTTTCTTTCTTTTATTGCAAAAAATAACACACTCTTTTTTTAATTAGGAAATTGATACTGATTTATCAATTAATTTTGATAATAATTTTCAAAAATACTTCCGCTCATTTATTGTTTTGAACATTAAAATAAAATATTTTTTTTATTTAAGAAATTATCTCAAAAATATTAGCAAATAATGTAATGAAGCATTAAAAGTATTTAAAAATAATATGTTAAATTTAAATACTAGTAACAATAAAAAAAAAATAAAAAATTGATAAAAAAAATCAAATATTTGAGATAATGCTTAGACTTAAAACTCATGATGATTTATCATCAAAAAATTAAGCATATTAATTAATACACCATACATTACTAAAAAAAAATGGGAAATATTTTTTTTTATTAATTAAAACGTATAAATATATACTATAATGCCAATTAAATTTTTGGTTAATGTTTTATTGATATTTTTAAAAGAAAGCATAAACTTCATAAATATTAATAATATTAATAATATTTGTCTGTACACATAAATCTTAGGATTAACATAGTATATATATATATTTTTAAAAAATTTATTTTAAATATTTTTTACAGAAAATTTAAATTAAAGAAAAAGAAAAATGTTATTTTTAAAAAATAATTTGTAAGAAAAAAATAATTTTGTTTATATTTTTATGTTTTATCAAAAATAAATTTAGCTACATTTTAATAAAAATATAAAATTATTTTAGCTTAGATAAATAAATTGAATGAATGAATCATGCATAACTTTATTTTTTTATGAAGAAAATATTATTTCTGACTTGTTGAACCCTAGAAGCAATTCTTAAATAACATTATATCTGCTCATATTCCAATTATGTATCTTTTTTGTAAGATTTTAATATAAAATAATTAATATTTACATAAATTTATAATAATAATTACTTAGATTATATATCATTAAACCTCTTTAATTTCCTCCAAGGGCACCTTTTATGAGTCTTGTTAGTTTTGAGTCTCTATATGGTACATGAGCATTATTTTCAGAAAGAGCATAAATAATATTACTAAAGTTTTTTATTGGGTTATATTATTTTATCTACAATGCTTATTATAAGTTTAACTTATTATATCTTTCTTCTATACCTGAAAATTTTACAATTTTAAGACAACTTATTTATTCAGTACCTAAAGTTTTGTTAATTTTTAATATGGATATTTCAATAAAAAAACATTATCTTGATTACAACAAAGATCTTTATGTAACATTTATGAGATTTTAATTAATTCCTTTTTATAACACTTTGAAAAACTCTAGCTAATTGCAAACACATATTTTAGTTAAGTTTTCAATTTAAATTCCATTTAAATTTTCTCTTATTTTTAAATCTTCACCTTCATTTGTTAACATATCTTCTAAAATCTCTTAATATAGTGTATAAATACTTACGTACACTTTAAACTCTTCATCTTATTCTTTCTATTCTTCTTTTGATTCCCTAAAATGCTTAATTTTACTAAATATATGATCTGCAGCTCTATAAACAATTCCTTAACTTTACTCATCCTGATGATTTCCAATAAGGGTATATCTTTTACCTGAACATGCTTACCCAAATGCCCATATAGTGGAACTTATTCCACAAAATAAACTATTTACTAAAGGAGATACCGCATTATTATAAATTTGCTATTAACTTGATTGCTCATTAAATATAGTATCAAAATAAAAAGTTTATGTTTTTGAAGTTCCATCATTGAATTTATTACTCAGCGTAATAGAATTATCTCTTTAATTTATAACTACTTAATCCTCATTTACATTTTATGTTAGAATTTAAGGTTTCTACCTAACAATAACTCTAACAAACTCTTCAAAACTTTGTTAATCTGTAGAAATCATTTATATTAATTATCTTTAGTTTTATAATAAATATATCAAACAAAATCATTAATGGGAATAAGTTTTTATCAGAATTTAATTAATATCATCAAATTATAAAATATATATAAATCCTTTATGAAAGAATAAACTGCATAATCTAAGATACAAAGACATTTATTTAACTTTGAAATACAAAAACAGGTTGGTATTAATAAATGAAATTTAAGGGGTCAAATATAAGTTAGTAGTATGTAAAATTGGAGTAAATCAAGTACCATAAATTTATAAAAATATTTTTTAAAGTTATAATGAAATCTTTTAAATTTTACTTATTAATAAAGATAGATAGACAGACATAAATGATAAAGTAAATAATTAAATAAATACATAATATTAAAATTTTTGAAATTAATTATCTAAATTTATTAAAATTAAATTATTGTTATAAAAATATTGAATCAATTTTATTTAAAAGAAGATAGCGGTTAACTAGCAAGCTTTCAAAAGTAAGGAACCATATTTATCAGATATTGCTGTAATTTTCAAAGGTCTTATTGAAGTATTCATCACTGGTTTCATCTGTTTCTAAAATACTGTATAGTTCTTTATTTTGGACTATAAATTGCTGGTTTTGTAACGATTGAAGCTTAACAATATATTTTTAATCCTATCTTTTTTAGATATAAACAACAGGCAAGAAAACAGATTATTCATCAATGTTTTCATTTTTATATTTACAAAAGTAAGTTGGTATATTTTGGGTTTAACCTACATTTCTTTACTGTGTTAAGATATTAATTATTAATGAATATTTGTTAATTTACGGATTCTCAGAATTGCTTTTACTTACTTAATGAATCATTAGATTGCTTAATTCTTTGTGTTATTTAAATTTTTCAAAATCATAAAATGAGTTTTGTTTTGGAAAGTTTATTCTTTTGTTTAGACCTTCTTCAAAATATATTTCGTAATCAAATTTTAAGTAATTTTCAGAGTGAATTTTAACTCCGTTTCCTCTATCAAATACTATAGCCCTAATTTTATTATCCAAGACTAAAGTATTTAATAAGCTATTTGCAATATTTTCTAATCTAGAATAACTGTTTATGCTAGGTAAATAAAATTAAAGCTCTGAATTTTTTTTTTAAATGTAATTTTCCCTTAGGTTAAAAAATACATCTCTTACAAGTATTGCTTTGTTTTAATACTAAAACTCATTATCAACCTATATTTTCACTTGAAGCTATATGTTTAAATTTGTGCTCAGATTTCTTGTAATTCTTTCGACAGACAGCGGTATTTTTTAGTAACAGTTCTTTACTGTCAATAATAATGGAACTAATGGCATTTAGTTTAGCAAATCTACAAACTCTTATTCTGTATAGGTATCATAAACCTCAAAATTTATCTAGTATTTTTGTAGTCTATATTATTTTTATCATTAAATTATTTTAAAATACATTATTGAAAATCTTCAAATAACCAATGTTTTATTTTTCAAAATAGTAATTTAAATCAAACCCACTTACTTAATTTATATATTTATTTTTTTGGTAGAATAAAGTTTTTAAATAAAGGGGGGGTTGATTGATAGATTATTTGTTAGAATTATTCAAAATGTAATGCATTATTAATATTAAAATAAATTTACTTAAGAAGCCTTTGGAAAAGTTCTTGCTTTTTATCTTTTAAACTCATATTGATTCTTTGTTTTTCAATCAAAGACTTTTTGATTATAAAGGTTTTATTTTCCCAATCCACTGTAAGTTTAATTTATTTTTATCTCTAGAAGGATTTTTGCTGGTAATCAATAATTAGTTTTCCATCTAAAGGCAATTTATTTTTTTAGAAATTTTCTATTTCTGAATCGAGCTTAAAATACAATAGTTTGAGTAAATCAGGATTAGATAAGTCTAAATTATGAAATAGGTTTTTTTCAAATACTTTATCAAAAATTTCTTTCTTGAAAAATTCAGTTAAATCTTTTTGATGTTGTTTAATTTTATAGAAGACAAATACGACCTAATTAAATTTTAATTATAAAATTAATTTAGATTTTGAAAATTATTTGTTTACTCTATTAATTTAGGAGACGGCTTTAGATTTAAAGTAATTTTCAATAGCAATGACATGATGAGAAGGGAAAAAGTATTTAATTTTATCGTAAAAGCCAATAAGAAATGATTTGACTGTGATGTCAAGTATATTTTTTTGACATCTTCTTCTTTCAAAGAGATTTAAGTATCTAATAAAAATATATAAGAAAAATTATTGAGGTAAAATTAACTTATTTACTTAAAAATTAAAGAAGCTTTAGAAGGGAAAGATTCTTGGCAATAAATAATGCATATTAAGAATAAATCTAAGAGATAGAATTAATTATTTTGACAGCTTAGCTTTTCTATCAGCTTATCTAGCTCAGTTTGATTGAATTTAGAAGGAAGAATTTTTTCAATAACTTCTTTTTAGCTTTCTTTTGGAATCAAAGAGTTTAACTTCCACTAATTTATCATATCAACATTGTAAAAATCTAATTTTGAATAATAGACATTCTATTACAGTTCTTTCTCAAATAAGAAATTTAGATAAAAAGGGTGATATCGAAATTCTATAATCTTAAAATAAAATAATTTTATATTTTTTTTAAATAAAAGCAAATTACTTTTGAATCTATTTGGTGTTTGTAGGCTAAATATTATGTATCCTTTTGGTCTTCTGTGATTTTCTTTATTATAAAATTAAATAATCATATTTCAAATTTAATGAAATCTCAAGGAATAATCAAGTGATTAATAATTTTTGAAGAGTCTGTCTTAATAAATTAAAATTCGAAAGATTTACTTTTCCAATATTTTTGAGGTAATAAAAAGAAACTCTTTTTGATAATGAGGGAATGATATTATAAGAGTTACAAGTTTAAACAATCACACTGCATTCGACTATATAGCCAGTTGGGATATAGAATGTTTGATTTGCTTTAACAATTCTTTCTTGCATCTAAATATTTAGTTTAACAACTTGATCATGTAGCAAATTATCAACCTCAATATAGCCTTTATACTGAACTTTATTCTTTTTTGGATTTCTATCTATTATAGTGTTGGTTGTTTATGTCTCTAAATTGTTATCATTGATTAAAATCGTCATTTTGCCTAATGTTTCATTCTTTAATAATTTTATTTTGTAAATTACAGTTAATATATTAATTTACTTCTTTGAATATTTTGCTATCGATTTAAAACTAAATCCAGTTTTCTTCATCGTTTTTTTATTTGGATTGGTAACATATTTTTTTTATTTTGCTTTCAGCCGTTGTACCAATAGAAGTTTTATAAATAAATTGTATTTCGCTATTTTCACTCAATTTATTTGAAAAAGAATGAAAAACCACATGTACATAATGAGGCTGATTAGTTAGAACTCCATACATTTTCTTAAAAATTGTAAACTCCTTTGGAACTTCAGTTTCGTTAAATAAGTTCTATATTTTACAAAATATTAATAAAAATTAAGAACAGTGAAATTAAAAATAGATTTTTCATATTGAGCCATTACAATTAATATAAATTAAATAAATAAAATTTAAATTTTGCTTAGCTAATTACAAATCTTTCAACTTAGATGCCTGAAAGAATTCATTATTGATAAAAATTTAGAGCAAATTCTCAAACTAAAAAATAAATTAGAATTTTATCATTTTGATAATAAATGTTAAAGTTTAAATAAAATTTATGTTTTATCGTTTTGTTGATAACATTAATTCATATTTTATGCTTGAAGAAATATAAATTCAAATTACTTGGAGGTTGCTTTTCATGCTTTAGTATTTTTCATAGAGAGCGGAAAAAGGAATATTTTTTAGCTTTAGGAAATGTTTTTCATCTTAATAATAATATTCAGTAATATCTTTCTTTTCTTTAGATTAGCCTGCTTTTTAATTTTGGTCTATTTGAATATTGTTGAACTGCTTGAGACAGTCGGCCTAGATTTAAATTTTTTCAGTAAGATATTAATCATCGAAAACTTCATCTTTCTTTCCTTCTTCATGTTAATAGAATATTTTATCTATCCAAAAATAGATCATTTTAATGAATTAATTGTAGTTTGTTTCGAAGCTGCAGTAATTCTTTATTTAATTTAAATGTTAATATTAATTTATTATTTTTGAAAATGTAAGAAATTTACTCTGATTATTATGATAACATCATCAATCGAAGTAGCCTTAAAAAGCATTTCTTTTAGATTGTACAGAATAGTAATAGCGACTGAAATTAGAATCCAGCTAGGCTTTATTTTTTTTCTAGATATCTCTAAAAATATGATATCCCATATTCTATACAAGAGCTCTCTAGAAAAGAGATTTGCAAACATTGACAAGAAAGCCTTTTCAAATAGGAAGTCGGTGTTGATGTATAGAGAATCTAAATAATCCCAAAGATCTTGAATAAAAATCTTGAAACAGTAATTTAAAACAAATAGATCGTTTATAATTTGTCTCCCTTAGAACTCAGAGTTGACATAATTTTTAAGGCAATCCTTATAAAAGCAATAAACAGTCCAAAATATATCATGCTGTATCTTATATTCTTGCAAATACTTATTAGGTTTATGCTTTTTATTTAAAGTAATCAGTTTATCCACAATATCAATAAGACCTTAATTATATACTAAATTAGAAATCTATTTTAAACCAGCTTTTTTCCCTTGAGGATCCTCAGATTGGAAATTAGAATCTAAAATTCCTATTAAAATTATGTCCTTTATAATCTACGCTATTTAATTATATCTGCAAGATAGCTAGACCTTAGAAATCGTTTGACTTTTAAATCTCATGTTCAAATCCAAAAGCATTTAAGGAACGAAATGTATACAAGATGCTTGGCCTATTTATAAAATTATTAATAAAAATAACTTAATCAATTTTACTTTCAAATTATTAATATAGCTTTTTTTCATTTAAAAATAAATAAGAAATACATTTTTTAACTAAAAATGCAAGCTAAAAAGCTAAAAGGAATTAAAGCAAATAAAAACTAAAATATGATTTAATAAAGCATTATAAATTCCTGCTTAATATTTTTCTAATTGAAAAGAAGAAAAATATAGAGAATTAATATGAAGCTTGAGCTACACATTATGTTAGTTATAAAAATAAGTTAATCAAACTTTATCCTCAAATAATTAAGAAAGCTTTATTTTCTTTTAATCATAAATCAGAAATAAATTTGTTGACCAAAAATGTAAATGAATTAAGCAAAAAAAAACATTTCTTTAACAAAAATTAATTCTTACATTTTTTAATTTTTTAATTGAATTGAAAAAATATAAAAAATTTATATCTAAAATTAACTAAACTATAAAAAAAAACAAAATGGATATATGGGGATGTGTATTAAATTAGTAATAAGGATAAGCTTTTTAATCTTCATTGTCAAATCATTAAGAAAATTTTTTTTCTTTTAATCATAATCAAAAACAAATTTTTTAACTAAAAATGTATAATTAATTTAAGGGAAAAAAACTATTTAATTAATTTTTAATTTTTAAAATCATATTTAGTTGAATAGAAAAAAATATGAAAAATTAATTAAAAATTAAAAAAAAAAATAGTTTTATAAATTGCAGGATAAACAAATTGATTAAGTAAAATAGATAAATTTAATAAAATAAAAGAAAAATGAATGAAATTTTACTTAACTCAGAAATGATTTTGTAAATTTTGTCTTTTTTTTAATAGATGATATTTTCCCTCTAAATTTAGATATAGTTATTATTCTGATAATATATATCGGAAGGCAAATTTTCTTTAATTATATTTTATATTTCCTCAACTTAGTCACATAGATGATGGATATCAGAACAAAAATCATAGAGAGAGTAAACTAAATCTTTAATCTTCTTAAATAAACTTGAGTTTTCGAACCAAATTTTGAATCTATATTCAACAGGAATTCCTTCTCTGCAAATTTCATAAAAATCTGAAATTATGTTTTATTCCTTTTTATAATTAAATTTTTAAAATAAGATGAAAAGAAGGCGGATTGACTACTTTTGGATTTGTATTTATTTCAAAAAGCTTGTCTTCGAATTTCAACCAAATCTACTACTGAAAAATTAGATTAGCTCTAAACTTTGATGCTTAGCTCATGTACATAAAATAATAAAGAGTTCTTATATCAGCATAACACTAAGAAATAGTTCTCTCATGTTACTAAGTTACGTATTCATACTCTATTTCATCATACTGAATTGTAATTTTATAGAAGTTAAATTATTGCTAAGATTGTAAAATAACTTAAAAAAAAATTACTTTGTATTAACCTAAAAAGTTTTTTTCATATTCAAAGACAGATAGAAGTTTATAAACAAGCAAAATTTATCCTGGCTGAAAATATGGCAAATTTACACAATCATTGTAAAATGGGCATTAAAAAAATAATTAGTTCTTTTTCAAATTTTGTAAGTAGTCAAAGTATGATTTATACTATTTATCAAATATTATCAAATGTAAGAAGGCATAAAATACTATGCTTTTATCGTCATTTGGGTTTTTAAGCTAAGTGATAAGCCAGTGGTCGTTACCTTCAACATTTTTAAGATACTCATTGAACCTATAAAATTTAAGATAAAATTGACTTTTAATAAAATTATAATAAAAAAATCATGAATTGATATTAAGTAAATAGCTTTTTTTTTAAATATACAAACTATTTTTGTTATTACCCTAATTTGTAAATACCCCAATTAACATCTTCATCGCAATCGTCTGTTTTAATGCAAATCTCTAGGCTGAATATATTATCATCTATGTCCAAATCAGTTTCGCTCCTTTTACGGAATATTTCTTAGGAAATGTAAAACGGTTTGTTGTTTTGCAATTAATACATATAGATGCAGTCCTCACTTTTATAAAATTCCAATTAAGTATCCTCAATTTGATACTGCTCATCCAGTTGTAGCACTTTCTAAGATTCTCCTTCAATACAAGAATATTGATACTTTAAATAGAAAGGCTTTTTGAGAACATAATTTTCTTTTGAATCTGGATAAAATATTTCAAATTCTAAGACTTAGATTGCATTTTTTTCAATTTAACCTTATTCCTATTAAAATTTATATTAGGTTACATTCATCAGATCATCTCCTAAATTTTAAGCGAATTGGGAAGTTTGCTGAAAGGACTTTAAATTTTATTATATTTCCAATGCCTGCTTATTTCTCATATGCCATTCATATTCTTCTCTTTATCTTAATAGCTTTTCAAAGTCAATTTTATTATATTACTCCTCTTCTTATAGCTTCAATTACTCTTCATTTTACATCTATTGTTATTTCCAATTTTATTTTAAAGATATTATATGTCCATCACTCTTAAAAAGATTATTAGCTTCTTTATCATCATTTTCTTGCTTTTGTTGTTATTGCTTTTTATCAATCTTATTTTCTTTTTCTTTATCAATAGTTTGTTAAGCATTACTTTTTTCTTTCTTATTATCCTCTTTTTAAGTTGAATTTGGCTATTTATATGCTAAATTTTATTATTCCAATAAAAAAATTTTCGTATTTTTATTTAACAAAATAAAAAATTGACATGAATTTATTAAATAATAATAATTGGTTACTCCTCTATTCCTCCTATTTTTCTTATTTATTTTTTTCAAGTCTAATTCTGTCATCGCTACAGTTCTTCATGTAATTATAATACCATTGATTTCTAACTTTTAACTTGAATTAATCAGCAACTTTATTAAATAAATTTTCTAAATATGGTCTTTCATTTTTTTTCCTTTCCTCTTCTTTTTCCTTTTCATCTTAATAATAATTTACATGTGTGTTTGATTTTTAATTTTAATTTTCATATTATATTTTAGTTTCTTTTATTTTTTCAAAACTCAGTAAGGTCTTCTAGAATATAAGGTAACTTTTAACTTGCTATGCATATTTGTCAGGTAAATAAATATAGCAAACATTTTAATCATTTCCATTTTCCCTAATATTAAATTAATATGCTTTATCAAAATAAAAATACTGTATTTCTTATATATTTCTATTTAAAACTTTTAAAAAGTTCAATTAAAATTAAAATGCATTATCTCAATTAAAATATATTTTTATTGGGAACTATTTTAAATTAAAATTAGATATTTTACAATATCTTTTGATTAGCTGAAATTTAAAAAACAAATGGAGCTTACTCAAAAATAATGTTTTGAAATTCAATTAGAAAACAAAATATGATGGGTAATAGATATTATCATTTAATTATTAGAAGCAGAAAAAAAGTAATTTATTTACTAAATTTAAATTCTGTGAGAGTCTTTTCCAATCCATTTTAAATCATTTTTGATTTTTGATTATTTGAATTGTTTAGTTTTTCCTGTTTATAGTTGTTTATTTTAATAGTTTTTATCATCTATTTGACTTTCAGATTTTACTAATTGTTCTTTTTATTTTTCATCATACTCTTCTAAGCTTTCAAAGATAAATTCTACATTATCTTCCCATTTATACATTTTACCGTCTTTAAACTTTTTTGAGCTTACCTTAAAACCGCATTATTATTTATCATCAATTAGTGTAGCATCTCTGATTCCATCAGATGTTTATATTCCTAAGAATTTTTTTTACTTCTTCTGAAAAATAAACTTAACCTATTTAATTAAATCCTTTGTTTCCTTTTAGGATTAATTAACATCTTATTCTTGCTGTTTTTCAATATTAGAATGATTTTCATCCCTAATTTCGCCGTCCACAATAATTTACTAAATGCACTCAAAATAATTATTTATTGTTTCAATATTGTTTCTATCATAATCATTTTAGTTATCTTTGATGTGTTCAATCTTTTTGAAAATCCTTTCTAACCAAATACACCAAAAAATATAGTAATGATATTAGACGTCATCCAATTTAGATTTATTTTTTTTCTCCAAAACTTCAATCCATTTATCATCAATATTCAATCCTTTCACCTTGCGAGGAAGCTAATAAATTTTTTAGAGAATCTATTCAATTATTTCTTTTTATCCTGTTTTTTGGTATTCATCTTTTAACTCCTTGATCGATTTAATATCTTTATCTATGGCTTCTTCTTATTAATTACTTTCTTCCTTCTAAGATTTTTTCATCATGCTTTCATTCTATTTCTTATCCATTTTTTATAACTAATTCTAAGTAGATTTATCAACTATTCAGATATTATCAAAATTAGTTTAGTTTTTTAATTTTTGCAAATTTTAATTTTTGATGCAAAAAGATTTCAAATTATTAACAGACTAATCAATATTTTACCACATCATGCAAATTATAAATGAATTAGTTAATTATTTTTTCATTTAAAAGCAAAAAATATTTAATAATTCATTTTTACACAAAAAACGATGTGCTTTAATAAAAATGATTTTATTTTAGTATCATTTTCTATTTAAATTTAAATTGACATAAAAATATGCAAAATATTTTGTATAAATTCTGAGATATTTATATCAATTAACATCTAATCAGCATAAAAACAGTAATTAAATAAACATCTTCAACAAATTATTATTGCAAATAAACCAAATTTTTATTACCAATTTACCTCCAACAATTTTTAAATATTGAATATCATTTATAAAAATGAATGAATATATTGAAAGCTAATTAAATATTCTATTCTAGTTTATTTGTTTTGTTAAATGATTATTTCTAAAATATATTGACAACTTTAAGAAATAAAATAAAATATAAAATTTAGCTTTTTAAGTATTAAGTTTTTAGTTATTTGTTTTAGTTTTTTTAAACATGTTTTTGAAGAGAGTTAAAAATTGTTGAGGAAATGATATAATTCATTATCAATATTATACAAAATCTATAAATTTGTTTATAGAAAGATATTAATTATCAAATTTTTATTTCAACTCAACAATTAATCAAAGCATTTTATATTTGACTTTTTAAAATTTTTTAATTTTTAGTTTTTAAATAAAAGTTTAAAATGATAATTTTAATTTATTTTTCGAATAAAAAATTATTTTATAAAATATCAAATTTAATTTTTTAAAGTTGAAAATAAATTGATAAAGTAACACATTATGAAAATAGTTTAATTAATAGTGGAAATTAGCAAAATGTTAACTAAAATAATTAAAATATTTATAATTTTATCATAAATTAAAATGAAGTATTTGCTATTATTAAACTATTTAAAATAATAATAATTTAAGAAGAGTAATCAAAGAGAAACCTTATTTTATTATTAATAAATATGCTTGTTTTGAATAATGAAAACTTAATATAATTAATTTCAGCTCAATAAATTAATTAACTAATTTTCAAGCATTCAGATTTTGAACAAGATTTAAAGGATTTAATAATTAAAATTGAAATAAATCTATTTTCATCATTTTCTATTGTTAGTAATTGTTTTGTTTGAATAAAAATGAATTTTTTACTATAAAAAAATTGATTATTTTAATATAAAAGTAAAGTGAGGACGGATCTATTTTAGGTAAATCGCTGTGTTTTACTTGATATTGTTTATCTATTTTGCTTTTAATAATATTATACAGTGTAAATAGATGATAAACAATATCACAAATCAATCAATTTAATTAGAGGAAATAGACAAGTTAAATAGAAAAGTTAACAATAGTAATAAATATAACTAAGAAAAGGTTGAAGGCATTAAAAATATCCTCTTAGAAAAGAAATAGATAAATTTAATTCATGTAACTAAGTTTCTGCATATAATTATAAGCTTAATTTTTGTGTTTACATTTAATTTTTTACTTTGGTTGCAAGCGGGTAATTATTCTGTTAAAATACAAGAAATTCTTTGATTTGAATTGAAGTGATCGTTATAATTTCATTACATAATTTGATTTATTTTGTATTTGTTCTACAAATATTTTTAAAAAATACATTCAGATTTAATTTTAGTTTGCTTTGTTTTGTTTGCACTCTTAATCTAGTTATAATCAAAGAATCAAGAGAGAAAAAGAGAAAACGAATATTAAAATCTGATAAAAAGTAATTTGATAAATCTTAAATTTTAATATCTAAATCAGACAAAAAAATTTTGTTTTTCTTAGAGTGGTATTTTCTTTCTAATCAAACAATTTTCTCTAAATTAAAGTCTATTTTGCAAATATTTCAATTATATACGTCAACATGACTATTTTCATATAAATGGTCTGCAAAAAGAAATAACTTAGAAGTTTTTTACTTTGATATTCTTATTTTATAAAAGTTAAATCGATTAAGGTCAAGTTTAATTAGATATTTATTAATTATTTTATAGATGAATTTAATTTATTTCTTATTACAAGCGAACTTCATTATTTTTTGTTTGTTTGTTTGATTGATTGATGCTGGCTGATAAAAATTAATTTAGAAATCATCAAGCGCAAAGCAAGCTCGTTGATCCGTAGGCGTATACGTAAATGAAATTTCAATTTGAAGTCGTAAGTGAAATAAATGAATAGCCAAAGGTTAAGCGACTCAAGCTTGCAATTGAAAAATTTAAGCAAGCAGCATGCAAAAAATGTGAATAAAAAAAAGAAACAAAAAATTGAATAGAAATTTACATTGAAAGCTTTTGATTTTTACAAAGAAAAAGAAAGAAAATGAATGAATAAATTAACTAAGAAATTTAATAAGCGGAAAAGGAAAATAGTGATAAATAAATAAATTAATTAATTAAAAATTTTGATTTATTTTTGAAAAAGAGCTAATAGAAAAGTAAAAAAAATATATAAACAACAAAAACAGCAAAAAATAAACATTGCATTTCTTTCTCTCTCACAAATAAATAAACTCTTTCTATTTAAGACGATCAACATAGACTTTAAAGCTAGCTCAAAGGACTTATT
Organism: Tetrahymena malaccensis 436; assembly: GCA_000231845.2. Taxonomy (NCBI): domain Eukaryota; phylum Ciliophora; class Oligohymenophorea; order Hymenostomatida; family Tetrahymenidae; genus Tetrahymena; species Tetrahymena malaccensis. Next base: position 62,539 of record JH720127.1, on the reverse strand, counting down.
TTTTCTTATAAAATTAGATAAACGTTTAGAAACTTAAGAAGGCAATTTAGGACATTCAAGTTTTGAAAAAAGCAGACTTTACTGACTTCTATTGACATCCAACAACGAAAAATAACCAAATATTCATTTTAAGAGCAAATCACCAACAAAAGTTCAAAGCAAAAGGCAAAAAAGGCAACATATAAGAGGATAAATTTAGTTCCTGATAAGCATATAAGAAGACATAGTTTACTAACAAAAAAATAATAAGAAAAATAGATTTAAAATAAATGAACGGCGGCGCTAGTGACGGTATAGCTAAAGTTAAAATCCTTACATTAGGTGAATCAGGTGTAGGAAAATCTTCCTTGCTCCTTAGATACAAGGACGACAAATTCGCAGGAAACTTTGTTACAACTCTAGGAGTTGAATATAAATAAAAGCAAATTCAAATAGAAAATATTCCTCTTACAGTCTAAGTTTGGGATACTGCTGGTTAAGAACGTTTTAAGACTATAACTCCAAATTATTACAGGTCAGTCGACGGAGCTCTTCTTGTTTTTGATATTTCAGAGTTAGAAACCTTCGACAAAATCGAATACTGGATCTAAGATCTCCAGAAAGATGCTGACTTAACAAAAGTAATTATGGTTTTAGTAGGCAATAAGAGTGATTTAGATGAAAAAAGAAAAGTAGATTTTTAGACTGCCTAAAAAAAGGCTTAGGAATATTAAATAGAATACATAGAAACTTCAGCTAAAACCAATTCAAATGTCGATCAAGTTTTTGAAATGATTGTTAGAAAAGTTATAGATAAAAAAGGCGGGATTGAAAAATTTAAAGCTCAATATTAAGAATAAATGGCATAAAATCTTAACTTGAAGAAAGCAAACACTTCCAACGGCGCTTCTGGATCCAACAAAAACAAATAAAACAACAATAATGGTGGCTGCTGTTGATTCTTCATAATTAATTGAACTACTAATTATTATCTTGTATTTTTCAAAGAAAAATTCTCAACTCTCTTTCTCATTTATCATTTAATAGTGGTTAAAATTGCATTATTTTAATTGAAAACCTCAATCTGAACTCACAACAACACAATATTCGCTTTATTTCCATTTAAATTTATGTTCATCCATTCTGCTCTTTTCTACAAACAAGCTTATTATCAATTAAAATGACACTCAACTAACCTTAATTTAATGAACAAATGAATATATTTATTAGAACAGCAAAAAAAAAAAAAAAAATTATTTGAAATAATATTCTATAAGTAGCAATCGTAATAATAACCGCAAATGAACAACAAATAATAAAATAAATAAATAAAAATAATTATCAAAATCTATTCACTCTGATTCATCCATTCGATTTCATTGATTAATTGACTCTTAAATATATATTTATGTTTACAAAACTGACTATTTTAAATACTTAAATATTTTTTTACAATATTCTATTTGCATTCAAAATAATAAATAAATAAATAAGTAAATATTATAATTTATAGGTATTAAAAAGACATTAAATAATAAATAAACTAAATATTCCTTTCATATAATTTATTGATTATTATATCTATCTATATATATAAATACATACATACATCTATTAATAGTACAATGCAATCATTTTATCTCCCAAAAAAATTATTAAACATTCTTATTCTCAATACTCTAAACTAATTTACATCACTCTTTTTCAATTTTCCTTAACAAAATTTTTTTGAAAATATATATTAAATATTCTAATTTATTTTTGTTTAAGAGACAGAAATAAGAAATAAACTAAATATTCTTCTAATATAACTTTTTAATATAATATCTATATATAAACACAAATATTAAGAATAGCATCTAAAAACCAATTTAATTTATCTTATTCTTGATAATTTAATTTAGATCTATTAAAATTTTATTTGTTATTATTTTTCAAATTAATAAATAGCTGCAATAATACATTTATTTCTATTTTACGTTTACTTAATTTAAAAATATTTATACTAATATAATCAGTGATTAAAATCTAAAATTTCAAATAAACAAAAAAAAGTTATCTTTTTAACTCACTACATACTCTTCACCCCGTAATCAATATTCAAATTTATAAAATGAAATTAATTTTAAAAATATTTAGACTTACTAAACAACTAAAAAAAAATGATAAAAACTTTAGTTTTGATTTGATTAGTAAATTTATAAATCCAGATTAGGATTTTCAGTTTAAATTAATATTAATTATAATTCTTAACCAATTTATGATATCAGGATCAAAATTTTTTTGTTTGATATTAGAAATATTTATATTTATGTTATTTTAATTAAATTATCTAAATTTGATAACAATCAAACTCAATTTTTATGACTTTTTATATTAGATTCCTGAAAAAATAATGAATAATAAGTAAATAGAAAAAAGAATTCATAAAATTCAAAAGCAAAAAAATTAAGAAGATCAGAAAAATGAAAACCTACTAACTTGTTTTGCTAGTATTGCTCTTAGTCGTTGGCATTGCTAATATTAAGAATATTCATTAATCAATCCGTTTTACTTAATAAACAGGTTGCCTGTAAAAAGGTTCTTATTGCGAAAAGAATGATTAGTGTTGTGGAAACAATCCTGTTTGCTTTTTATTTGAGGGATAAGGATTTTGCTTTGAAGATGCTGATGCTGAATGAATAAATTTCAATTAATAAATTCATAATTGAACATATAAAAATAATTTTACATTTTATTTTATGTTTTTTCAACAAATAATTAACCTATTTTTTTAAATATGTATTTTTTCTCAAACCAATATTTGAATCCTTCTAGCTATTTATATTCCATCATTATATAAAGATAATAGAAATGCCTTCTTATTAACAAACTAAATTTTGAAAAGATTTTTCGACTATTTTTATTAAAATTATGACTTCCCAGAAGATTAAATTTAGTAATAAATAAAAACCATCCAAATTATAAATTATTGTAATTAGAAATTTATGAATAGCAATAAATTTAATTAGAATACAAAAATTATAAAAGTAAGAATATATATATAATCTTATCTGATCTACTTATTTTACTAATAAATTATTATCTCCAAGTAAACTACTAATAAAACTCTACAAAATTAAGATAGAATATCTATTTTAATTTATAAATTATCATGTATTTTTAATATATTATTTTAATTCTAATTATATTTTATCTAATTTATTATAAAAACTTAATTTAATAAATATATTTAATTGATACTCTTCTTTGAAATGTAGATATTTTTTTCTTTAACAATTAATTTTTAAATTGAATAGATTGATCATATAAATGTTAATAAATTGAATCTCAATAAAATATTTCAATTTCTTTCAAAAAATGTATTGTTAATTAAAAAGTATAATATTTAAACTCTCATTTATTACTATAAATATTTTTTTAGAATATTTAATTTGCTTATTGTTTATTTAATTATTTCAGTAAGTAATGTTTATAATATGAGTATTTATTTATTGATAAAGTGATCCTTTCCTCCTTCTAAAAATCATTTGATATAAAAAAAGGTTTTTATTTATCCAAACCTAAAAAATATGGTAAATATTCAATTATATAGATTTTTTATGTTGAAATAATTTAGAAAGAGTGAAATAAATAGTCTTGTAAAAATGTATTTTTACCCAACAATATAATTGAAATACCTAATAAAAAATTAAAAATTAACCAAAAATTATGTCCAGCATTCTCTTAGTAACAAGCATGAACATAAAAAAGTTAAATAAATTAATATCAGATAATTTATATTTATGTTATGATTTTTAAAGTAGATAATTTATTATGTTTAATTTGATGGATCCTAATTAAAAATGAATGACAAAATTTAAATTAAAACAGTAATTTAATTATTAATTTGTTTGAAATAATAAGATTTATTTTATATTTAAAGTAAAAAAATGAAAAGATATATTAAATTATATTTAAAATGACATATTTATTATTTTAATGAACATTATTTTTTAACACTTAGATTATTAATGTTTGAATGAATAGTTTGAAAAAATACTTATTAATTAATTAATTTATTTTATGATACAACAGCTACTCTATCTATATTAAAATTGCGGATTAAGATTATAAATAAAAAGATTATTTGAAAGTTAATCAGTATTATTTATTATTAATTATTTACTATTATCCAAGAGATATAATAAGACATTAGAAAGAGATAGATAAAGTATATAGATAGATGTAGGCGACATATTATTGCGAGTAAAAGGGACATCAAGACAATCCAAGGAATATTTGTTGTATAAATTATAACTGTCCTAAGAGAGGCATTATATGCTCTCACTGCTTGTTGCAGGATCACAATGACCACGTTAAATAGTGTGTTCCTCTGAAGGAATTGATAAAGTCATTAAATAAGGCCAATAATCCTAAAAATATAGAAGATCTAGGAAATAGTGGATGCGACATATTAAAATAGCATAAATAGATTATCATAGGATTTAAAAATTTTATAAGCTAACTAAAGAAATCTATAGAAAACATTGAATTCGCCATAGAGTAGCAAATGAAAAAACTTTTAGAAGATGCTGACATTTTTGTAGGAGATGCATTTGAAGTATTGCTAGAGAAAATAAACTAACCAGTTTTAAATCTAAACGAGATTGAAAATGATCTTATCAAATTCATGCCAATGATCTCAATAGGATATGATGGTAAGGCTTTGCTCTAATTAAATTTTTATTATCTATTTTGCTTTAAAATTCAGATTTTAGATGACCATCAACTTTAAAAACATAAACATTAAAATGTAATATTTTTAAATCTCGATTTATTGGCAAGAAGCGTTGCTCTTTTGGTTAGGCAAAGAGATATTATTGATATAAACATAAGGAAATTTTAGGAATTACCAAGTTAATTGATATTTCAAATGATTAATCATGCTTTTGATGAGACACAATTAAAGCAATTTAAAAAAAATAAATATTATTTAGCAAATAAATATTATTTAGCATATAAATAATAATATCTTGTCAACCAATATCTTCTTTATTAATTTCACATAAAAAATAAATCAATCAATCAATCATTTAGAAAAAAATTTTCTAATATATTTTAACGTTTAGTTTTTTAGGTGCAAAAGATTATTTTATTTTAAAAAAAAGACAAATTTTATATTTTGGAAAAACTTTCATTAAATAATATAGAATGAATCTGAGCATTTTTATTGAAAATAATTAGGTGATATAGAAAGCTTAGGGGAAACCTTGAGAAATAAAGAAGTTGATAGAATAATGCAGAGCTCTGTTTTGTTAGATAGAGAGGCTAGATATTGGATGTAGAAGTGTGCAGATGATTTAAATTCTCTAAAGAATAAATTACTCAGTGTAACTTTTGAAACACCAAGACAGATAGTGGGAGAAAATAGGTTTGGATATTTTGTAGATAACTGGACAGTAGAAGGAATTAATGCCATTACATTTTAATAAAATTAAAATATGTTTGAAAAGGACATTTGGCTAATAGGATTTGGTGTTTTTGAAGTACAAAATATGAGTGCACTTCCATCTCCACCAAAACTGACAATATGTCTCAGTGAAGGCAAAATAGCAGAAGAAAAGGTAATTTTTTTATACAAATTTGTTCTATAAAATTAAAATTAAATTGATCCTTTATCAATTTAAGAGTTTTAATCTATAATTTTAAACAAAAGCTTATCCTTAGACAATAAATATAATTATCAAGTTAAATATAGTTTAATAATAAAATGGCAACAATATTCTTAGAAAAAGCTTTAAAACTTAACCCGAAATATTAATACACACTCTCAATAACTTCAGATTAAACGTATCTTACTTATGCTGGTGTTAATGGTTGTGTAGATACAAAAGATTTCATATACTTTGAATCACAAATAGCAAGGCCTATATCAAATAATGGAACTAACACCATGATTGGATAAATTCCGTATTTAGTCTATGAAGTTTAATCTAAGTGAAAAAAGTAATAGAAAAATAAACAAATGTTTAATAGAGATCAAATTATAAACAATAAATTATGATTTAAATAAGCGAGCCATAGAAAATAACAACCAAAACTTTTTAATTTTAATAAATTATAATAATAAATTTATGATACTTATAAATAATTACAAAAATAAATCTTTTTATAATAAATAGATCATTGTATTATATTCATTTAGGTCTAAGCTTTAAATCTTTTGACTTTATCTTATCTTTTTTTGTAAAATTAAATTTTATATTTCTTTTGTATTATTTTAAAAAATTTTAACACACTTAATAAAATAAAATATTATTTCATAATTATTTATTCAATTAAATCTAATTTTTACAAAAATTAATTTTTGAAAAATTTAAAAAGAGAAAATGTATTTATTTATAATTTAAAAAAATAATAACTTTTACTATTTTAAAATATATTTTAAATAAATTTATGTTTTACATAATTTTATCTATTTTAATTTATTGAAAATAAATAAATAATTAAGTATTTTATTCTTTTATATATGAATTACTTTGAACTTAAAGATATTTAATTAATTGACTTGTTCTTTAATTAAATTTATTAATATCAAAATTATTTGATTTTTGAAATTTTTAATCAATATTTTTTTAGAAAGATAAAAGAATGATTTTATAGAATAAATTAAATCAATTGCTTGAAGGTGTAATTCATAAAAATTTTCATTTGTTCTATTTCAATATAGTTTTTTTTATGAAAAAAGTTTTTAAACTCTGATTTGTCATCACAAACTTATCTTCACATTGATTTTGAGTAATAAATAATAAACTCAATTATTATTTTATATAATTAATTAAATTTTTACATTTGTTCAATTAAACTAAAAATCTATCTTTCTTTTTTAAATATCATTTCAAGTAATTAGGTTATTTTTTTCATTTTATATTTTCCTTTAATTTATTTTTACTATAGTTAAATAAACCAACTTATTAAATATAAACTTAAAGGAGGTAAGAATTCTAAGATGAGAATGTATAATAGCTGTGTTCAGTTCTTGAAAATTGTGTGAATCTGTCGTATTTAAGTCTAAACCTTTTGTAAAATAATTTACTTACTCTTTTATTATAATTTAAACATAAATTTTTACAAAATAATCAAATAAAAATATATTTTTCATTTAGTTTTTTTTAATTTTAATTCTAATTTTTCTATTTAATTAATTAATCTTAGCAGTTGTTGCAAAATTAGAGAATAATATATATTAAGTATATGTTCGGCCTTATCAAAGTGCATTCAACTCTAAACTTTAAAACTTTATCTACAGTAAATAATTTTTTTATTAAGTTTGTTTGTTTAATTTATCTTACAATTTTATTTACAAGCTAAAGATATTTATATATTTATTTTTTTGTTTATTTCATTTAACTTTTTTATTCTTATTAAGATTATATTTTGATTTCTAACAAAATTTATCTTTTTAAAATAATTTGAACATAAATTAAAAGTTGCAACTAATTTGGTGAAATTGGAGTATCTAGTTTGAGCTCATCGTTAGAAAATTTCCCTAACCTTTTTGATTTATAACTCAATTTGATGTAAAAAGAAAATAAAAGATTTATTTTTAAAGTTTTAGTAAAAAAATTAAATTATTTAGATAGAAATTAAGCAAATTTTTACTACTTCTAATTTACTTGCTGTTTCTTCAAATAAAATTAAAACTTTATAATAAATGATGAAATTGTTTTTATTAAATATTAAATTTAATGTAATTATAGGAGATGTAAAATAAATGAAAAGGGCATAAAAGATTTAAGTTAAGGCTTAGCTAAATGTTCTAATCTCACAACCTTGTTGTTAATCCTTTCGTAATAATAAAAAAATAATTTTATTTGATTTATATTTATTTGACTTAATTTATTCTCTTTAAAAATTATATTAATTTATCTCTATTCATAAAGATAATGCGACATTGGCGCATAAGGGGCTTCAGCTATTGGCTTTTGTTTAGAAAAGTGTACTAAACTAAATAATTTAACTCTCTGGTTAGAGTAAAGACAAATATATATCTAAGCTGCTTACTACTTATTTTATATAATATTAATATTACTTAAAAACAAAGAATTTCTCGATTTATAAATAAATATATTTTTTGTTTTTTATTTAACATTTTAAAACACATTATTTAAAAATTAAAATAATAAAAATTTATGAAATATTTAATAGCTCTAATCGAATTTAAAATGAAGGATTATTTGCATTAAGCTCTGGTTTAACAAAGTGTAAAAATCTAAGAAATTTAACTCTCGTTTTATAGTATGTATTTATTTTTTATTTATTTAAGCTTGTATTTAATTATTATTCTTTTTATTTATCTGACAAAATATATATTTTAATTATTTTAAGTGGAAATAATATTTCAGATGAAGGTGTACTCAGTTTAATTCCTGCTTTATAAAGCTGTTCTAATCTGCAAACTTTAACACTTAAAACCTTGTAAACAATTTTGATTTATACTTCACCTTTTAATTACATAAGATAAATGAATGAATGAATAAATAAATAAGAAAAGCTAAAGCTAAAATTCCTACTTATTTTTTTATTAAATTTAAAATGATCTTTACTATTGTTTGTTTTTTAATTTATAAATTTATTTTCTTATTCTAAAAGCTACAATTAAATTAGTGATTAGTCAAATTACAATTTAAGGATTGAGTGCTATAAACTGAAAAGATTAGTGATTAAATTTAAAGGAATATGATTTAAATAATTTTCATAAAAATATTTAATATATATTTTGTAATTAACAAATATTTTATTTTTGTTGAGAAATTTTAATTTAAAGTTATACAATTTAACAATATATGGTAGGTTTATGAATAAATTAATTATTATTTATTTATTATTAATCATTTTTAGAAAAAATAGGTGCTGAATTTTTTTACAAAAAATTTTTTATATCTTTCATATTTTGGTAAATATCAAGTATCTAAATGAAAAAAAAAAATTTAAATTAATTATAATTTTAACTCATATTTTTCTCTCATTTAAATTATTAGGAGAACTTCAATAATCAAGTTATTTAAACATTTTCATTTTAAGAATGAATTTTATTTATAGTAAATAAAATTATAAAAAGCTATTTGGTACTAATTGTTTTTTATACATTAGTAGATTTTTATTATTTTATTTATTCACTTTAATATTTAAAAAAATAATACTAAATATATTAACTAGTATAAAATTAATTATCAATAATCAATTCAATTCAAATTTATTTTATAAGAAGATTATTTTTTTTATCAATTTGAGCTCTATTAAAACTTTAAATCTTTTTATCGAAAATTACTAATATAAGATAAAATATTAATTCAGTTTTATTATTAAAGTTCTTCACATTCTAAAATAGTCAAAGAACTTTTATTATGATTTAATTAAAATCCTAAACAATATTCTTAGTTTGAGTCTATTAGATTAAGTTTATCATCATTTATTTCATTTATATTCTCTCTTTTAGGATAATCACATACTGAGAATATTTTCCTTTTTACACAAAATGTTATTTCTATCTAATTGTATTCCTATGGGTATTTCACATCTCTCAAGCATTTACCTTTTCTTACTTTG
>JH720127.1:33566-47252 GCA_000231845.2 Tetrahymena malaccensis 436 | reverse complement strand
ACAAAATGTTATTTCTATCTAATTGTATTCCTATGGGTATTTCACATCTCTCAAGCATTTACCTTTTCTTACTTTGCTTATTCCTCTATCACCATTACCAGCAGTAAAACTATTAATTATGCTATTATCATGAACATATTTGCAATTTTTGTGAGATTTACCAACAAAACCAATAAATAAATAATCAGTTTAACTTTATAATTCAAGTTTGATAACTAATCTATAAAAACAATCTTATTTTATTTTCATGTAAAAAATAAAATTGTTTTATTAAACTATTTCAAACTTCTAGTTACCATCATTGTCATAGCTCTATTTTCCACTTGTATGATAATTATTCCAATTACTTATTTCTACTTCTAACTGACAAGGCTAAGGCTTGACTAATTATTCAATTTCAAATATAGGAAACCTTCTTAGTAACTTAGAGATACTCTCCAATTTTTGTTTAGTCAATAGTTTATTTAGATTGAAATAATCATTTAAAATTAAATAAGAGGAAGGCTACAATTTTGAATAAATGATCACATTGTTATCTTCTTCTTTGAATTATTAATATTATAAATCAAGATCAACTATTTTGTTTATAAGTGTTTCTATGTAATCAATTTGATCTTAATTTAACTTTTCTGTTTGAATTTACTTCTTTCCTTACTAAAAGATCTCCTTATCAAAATTTAAGGTATTTATGATATCTTACATTCTGAGGAGTTCAGACTTTACTGATTAAAGATACTTCTCATTACAGTTGTTAGTTTTGTTTGATATTAGCTTTAGAAGAATGTCTAAATTTTCATTTTCTTTTAACAAAATATTTTTATTTTATTGCTATTTTTTGAATTCATCAATGAGAATATTGCTTTTTTAAGAGAAGAACTTTAATTAGGAAAAATAATTTGCATCAATTAGTTAGATTTAAGATAAAATAGAATCCTTAAAATAATTTAATTCATTTAAATCTAAGGTTTGATATTGATTTAATTGAGATAATTAGGATTTAATTTTATTTTTATATTGTTCTTGATTTTACTTGTTTATCTTAAAAATTTATAAAATTTGTTCAGCTTTTTATTATTTTTATGAATTTGAATTAAGAATATTTTTGAGGGTATCAAATTAAGCTATTTCTTGATAGTAATCAAATAATTAGTTTGTTTTTTCTGAAACACAATCTGCATAAATAAGTATATTCTTTTTTTATGTTTGCAACAACTTTATTATTTCATTTTATAAATCTTCAAAGAATTTATTAATTTGATTTTAGATATGTTCTTAATCACCTTAAAACTGAATTAATGACTTTACTTGTTAGATTAATTTGTATTCATCTAAAATAGGCCAATTTGTTAAAACCGTGTTATGTTATTTATCTATAATATCATGCAAATTCAAACATTATTTGATATTATTATTTGAAATAACACAATCTGAGCAAGCATAGATATTATTAGGGTTTTCAGTATCAATCTGTAAATATTAGCATGACAAAGTATGCTATTAGCATAATACCTAATTTAAATTCGTAGTATTATTTATTGCACTATCCATTTATTTTTATGAAATTAATTTGAAAATAATTATTTATATATAATTTATTGTAATTATCTTGTATTTAATTTGATTTATTTTGTAGTGTCTATAACATACTTTTGATATATATAATTAACTATAAATTAAAGCTTTTAAAAAAATAAAAAAGAAGGGAAAATATTTAATTATTGGGAAAATTACAAAAAATTAAATTTTCAGAGTCATTCAAAAAATTAAAAATTTTGCTAAATATATTTATAAAAAATTATGTTTTGGATAGAAAATATAAATCACAGTATATCTTATAAATTCGAATTATTTAAAATAAAATAAATAAATGGTATATCACCTTTAAGGAAAACAAATTATTTAGCTATTTTTCTACTATTTATCATAAGTCAATTAGGAGGATTTTTATTTGAGGAAATACTGTATATCAATCAATTTTTAAATGCTTTCTTAAATATTCTAATTAATTTATCGATATATAATAAAACAAATAATTCTCAAGAAAAATTAATTATACATAATAAAAGAATATATCATTAATTAGCTCATCATTTATTGTAATTTACGCAATATTATCTTTACACAATCTTAATAAAAATACATTACGTTTAAATTCTTAAAAATTGCATAAATGAGAGTTGATGTTAAATCTGATGAATTTAGCTAGAAGCAGTTAAATTTAACAAATTAATAAAGCAAAAATGTATATTTCTAAAGAAATTTCTAAGTATTATTTCATTAAAGAATTTGAGCATTAAATTGTAAACTAAATTATTAAACTAAATATGCCATCATAAACTTCAATTTCAATTTAAATTGTTAAATATTCTAAATACTAATTAATATCTTATTTGGCATAAAAGAATATACTTCTTAAATTGAAAAATTTATGGCAAACGTATGTATATAAAAAATATAGTTCAATCTATTATTAATCAATCAATCAATTTTTAAATATTTTGTTAAATATTCTAATTAATTAGTAAATAATAAAAGAATATTTCTCAAAGAAGCTGTGAAAAAATATAAGAATATAACAAATTATTAGCTCATTCATTATATATCGTATTTTATTTACTATCTTTTATTAAGTTGGCTTCATTTAAAAACTCATATTTTTATTAATTTTAATTTTCAAAAAGTTTCGTATTAAACGGTTTTCGTGATAAAGGGTATTCTACAGTTTATATAAAAAAAGAATATATACTAATTAGCTTATAATTTATTATAAAAATATAAAATATCATCTTGATGTAATCATATACAAAATATATCAGCTTCAAAATTACATAATCACAGCTAAAAGTACTTAGATTAAACAAATTAATATGGTAAAAAATACAGATTCTTAAGAAAATTTTAAGCTGATATAGTTATTATTTCATCAGAATAATTAAAGTGGAAATTGTTAATGAAGTTATTATTTAAATACGTAATCAAAAACATCATTTTCAAATTGAATTCTTAAATATTCTAATTAAAAATATCTGATTTGATATAAAAGAATATCCTTTTAAAATTGAAAAATTTAAGACAAAAAGCATATCAGCAAATTTTGTTCAACCTTTAATTAATAAATTTTCAAATATTTTGTTAAATATTCTAATTAATTAATTATGAATTAATAAAAGACTATTTCTCAAAGAAGTAGCTGAAAGATATGCTTTTATTTATCATTTTTTTTTTTTCTACTAATTTCTTTTTTAAAGTTTATATTCCTATTTAAATCAATATTAAGCAATTTACACTAAATATCTTAAAATTTATTTTAAAAATAATTTATTATTTTATGCGCAATCAAGTTTAGTTAAAAGAAAAGTGCTTTTTATAATTTATTTAACTGTTAAATTTTAAATAACAAATATCTTAATTTGATTAAGAATATCTTTCTTAAATTTAGGAAGTAAAATAAAAGGTCTATCAATACTAATAATTCTTAAAATCAAATAATTTATTTAAATATTTCTATCTACAAAACTTAATAAATGAATACCTTCATTAAAAAAGTAAAAGATTTACAGGATTCAGTTCATACTCTATCTTTACCATTTATTAAATATCATGTTAAAAATATAATAAAAATTTGATCGATAACATTATTTTTTATTTAGAGTATGAAATATTCTAATTAAAAATTACTTTATTTTTTATTAAGGAATAATATTTATTATAAATAAACAAAAAGAATTTCAACCATTTTTATTTTATTATATTTTATTTGTATATTAATTTAGACAAAACTTTTGTATGTTGATATCATTAAAATAATATACATATATTTAATAAATATATAATAGATATATAAACATTAACTATATTTTTTTAAGATTAAGTCAAATAAAATTTTTTTAAACAAAAGAGTTCAAAGTATTAATTTCAATAAATCTAATATTTTATTCAATTTATTTTATGAAATAATCATAAATTTACATCTTATAAAAACAAGTTTAAAAATATAAAAATATAGATAAATAAATATAATTTTAATATTTAGAAAATTTTGTTTTACATCCTATCTTTGTCACTTATTTTTATCAGAAAATAATTTTTTTAACAACTAATCTTTTAGCTTTATAGCATTTGTTCAATATTTTTTTTTTTTGTGATTCATTAATTTAATCAATCCTATTTCAAAAAGTAAATAAATGAAAAGATTATTTTTTAAAATCTATTTAGGTATAGGTATTAAAAATATGACAATTAAAATTAAATAATTCATTTTTACCTCAAATAAAGTTCCAAATTTGTGAGATTAGTGCACTTTACTAATGCAAAACCTAAGCCTGAGGCACCTTAGTAGCCAATTTAATATTCCCTTTTTAAATATTGAAGAAAATATAATTAGTTTGTTTATAAATTAGTTAGAAGGAAAAATGACGAAAAAATATGAAATAATAATCAACTTTATAATTTTTGAAACAAATGCTGAAAATGAAAAACAACATAAATTAAAAATAACATATGAGAATCAAAAAACAAATAAGTAAAAAGAGTATTTTTAAAAATCTATTTAGGTATTATAAATATCACAATCCAAATGAAATAAAGTGTTTTTACGACAATTCAAGTGTGAAATTTGAGAGATTAGTGCACTTTGTTAATGCAGAACCTAAGTTTGAGACACTTTAGTCACCCATGTAATTGCCACTTTTTAAATATTGAAGAAAATATAATTTGTTTGTTTATAGAAAAACCATGAAAACATATGAAATAATAATCAAATTTATAATTATTGAAGCAAGTGCTGAAAATAAAATATGACTTAAATTAAAAATAAAATATGAGAATCAAAAAGCAAATAAGTAAAAAGAGTATTTTTAAAAATCTATTTAGATATTAAAAATATCACAATCCAAATGAAATAATGTATTTTTACATCAAATAAAGTGCTAAATTTGAGAGATTAGTGCACTTTGCTAATGCTGAACATAAGTTTGAGGCACCTTAGGTACCTATTTAATTGTAGCTTTTTAAATATTTAAGAAAATATAATTAGTTTGTTTATAAGTTAGTTAGAAGGAAAAATCATGAAAACATATGAAATAATTATCAACTTTATAATTATTGAAGCAAGTGCTGAAAATGAAAAATAACTTAAATTAAAAATAAGATATGAAAATCAAAAACAAATAAGTAAAAAGAGTATTTTTAAATATCTATTTAGATATTAAAAATATCACAATCCAAATCAAATAATGTGTTTTTACCCCAAATCAAGTGTGAAATTTGAGAGATTAGTGCACTTTGCTAATGCAGAACATAAGTTTGAGGCACCTTAGTCACCAATTTTATTGTTCCTTTTTAAATATTGAAGAAAATATAAAAAGTTTGTTTATAAGTTAGTTAGAAGGAAAAATGAAGAAAAAATATGAAATAGTAATCAACTTTATAATTATTGAAGCAAGTGCTGAAGATGAAAAACGACATAAAAAATATGAAAATCAAAAAGCAAATAAGTAAAATGAGTATTTTTAAAAATCTATTTAGGTATTAAAAATATCACAATCGAAATGAAATAATGTGTTTTTACCACAAATTAAGTGTCAAATTTGAGAGAGTAGTGCACTTTGCTAATGCAGAACCTAAATCTGAGGCACCTTTTGCGCCAATTTAATTAAACCTTTTTAAATATTGAAGAAAATATTATAAGTTTGCTTTTCAGTAAGTTAGAAGGAAAAATGACGAAAACATATGAAATAATAATCAACTTTATAATTATTGAACCAAGTGCTGAAAATGAAAAATGACTTAAATTAAAAATAACATATGAGAATCAAAAATTAAATAAAAAATAAGATTATTTTTAAAAATATATTTAGGTATTAAAACTATAGCAACCCAAAAGAAATAATGAGTTTTTACTCTAAAATAAAATTTAGGAAATAATAATAAACTATTAAATTATTGAAGCGAATGTTGATAAAAAACAGGAATTTGTATAAATATTAATAAAAATAAAAAAGAAATAAAGGTCATTATTTCTTTAAAAAAATTTAACTTGATAGTAATATTAAATGATTAAGATAAATAATAATAAATTTAATTTACATTAAATCAATATGGAGATTTTTATGAGACTAAAGGGAAGAACTTAAAAACTTTTTTAATGATAAAAATAAAGTTTAGGAGAAGTTAATTAAAAAAAAAATTACATCTTCCAGCTTTGTATATTTATTCTAATATAATATCATTTATCTTTTTTGATATTTAATTAACAACAATTTTATTTAAATTTAATTAATTATAAAAATACTTAAATTATCATTTATTTTTAATAAGAAGATTAAAAGAACAAATAATTTATATATATAACAATAAATCCGAAGATTTAGAAATATATAGATATATAGGTTGAATTAAAATTTTAATTAATTTGTTTTACTAAATATTAATATCAGCTTGTCTCAATTTCATAAATTGTTTGTTATTTGGAATATATGCTGAAAAAAATTTTCTTCCTATCATATGTATTTTTATGTATATACTGTTTGTATACTTTTACATATTTTTATATTATATGTTGGTAAAATCATATATTTAGGATAAATTATTTAAAATATATTTCGTTTCTTAAAGTTAAAAATTCATCATATGTTTTAATTTATTGTTTATGTTCAATTTTAATATATTCGCTGATAATATTAGTATTTTTTTATTTATTTAATTATTAATTTTTAATTAAAATACAAAATTATTTAAATTATTTTGATAAAAATAGTTATAAATCAATACTATTGGTTAAATTACTGAATTACAAAATATTAAAAATATAAAAAATAAAATATATCATTCGTTAAAAAAATATTATATTTAAAATTATCAATTATATCTTCGTAGTTTATATACTTTCACTATTATTTAAAAACAACTAATCTTTTGGCTTTAAAGCACTTACTCTAAAATTTCAATTCTTCTTATACATTATTATTAAACCTATAAATAAATATTTGAGGAATTTTTAAAAAAATTATGAAAAAGGAAATTCGGATAATATAGAATGAGTGAAAGGTAAATAATAAAAGAAAATATAATTCCAATGAAATTATTTTAATTCATTAAAAAATATCTCAATCCTCTATAAATAAACTTTTTTACCACATGAAAAGTGACAACTTTTAGAGATTAGTGCAGTTTGCTATAGCAGATCCTAGACATAAATTGCCTTAATGAGTAATTTAATTACCACTTTTTCAATTTTTATAGATAAATGTATAATTAATTATTGCAATAATAAAAATTTTAGATAAAATATGAAATCATAAATAAATAAAAAACAAAAAATTATAAAATTTAAAATAAATTAAAAAAATTCAAATTGAATTGAAAAGCAAACCAAATAAAAAGCTAATAATTTAAAATCCTTAATAAATAATAATATTTTTTATGCCAAAAATCGCAATGCAATAAAAAAAAATATATTTTTACTAGAGCCAAAGTTTTAAATTTGAGATATTTGTCTAGTTTTCTAAATAAGAACTTAAGACTGATGTACCTTTATCCCCAAATTAATTCTAACTATTAAAATATTAATGAAAATATAATTATTTTTGTCTTTTAAAGGTAGAATAAAGAAAAATTATTAAATGATAATAAATAATGAAATTAAAAACTAAAATTAGATAAATAAATGTCATATATACATAATAATTGATAAAAAAAATGAAATAAAAAGCTATTAACTATATTTTTTTTGTTTTTAATCCATTCTTAAAAAAATATCACAATATAAATGAAATTAATTGATTTTACTTGAGCCATAGTTTCAAAGTTTATAGTTTAGAGCACATTTTTAAAGCTGAACACAAGGCTAATATACCTCCATCACCAATTTTAGTCTAACTATTTAAATATAAAAAAATATAATAAGTTGATTTTTTAAAAGAAAAAAATATGAAATAATAAGAAATTAATTAACAATAAAAATAAAAAAGTTGTAAATTAAGAATCAAAATTAAAAAGCTAATAAATAAAATGAGTAAAATTAGTTTTTTTTAACAAATATCACTATCAAAAAGGAAAAAACCTATTTACTTTAGTCCAAGTTTTAATTATGATAGATTAGGGAAGTTTGCTAAAGCAGAACCTAAATCAGATGCACCCTTATTACCAATTTCATTCATACTTTTTAAATTAAAAAAAATATAATTAGCTATCTAGTTAGTTAGACTGAAAAATTTACAAAAAATATGAAAAAAAAACTTTATAAATAATCAATTAAATTAAAGAAATTTTTAGATAAAAAATTAAATATTTAAAATTATAACTAAAATAAAAAATCCAACAAAAGTTAAAAAATTAAAAATACTTAGATTTTAAATCGAATTTCATACTTAAAAAAATAATATTGAATACAAATAAACTATTTTTACTCTAATTGAAGTGTCAAATGCGAAATATTAGTGCAGTTTTTGAAAGCTAAGGATGATATTTCATATATCTTATTATTTCTATTTAAAAATTAAAATTTAGTTTGAAGGAAAAATAATGAAATATTTGAACTAATAATAAATTAATGAAAAATGAGTAAAGGTAAAAAAAACATAACTAAAATTAAAACAAATAATTAAAATATTATCTAAAACAAAAAGATTTATTGTATTTTAATTTCATTTTTATATAAAAAAATATCACAATAAAAAAGAAATATAATAATTTTACTTGAGCTAAATAGTCAAATTTGAGAGATTTTTGCAATCTGCTAAAATTAAATCTAAATTTCCTACTCGATAACTTCTCATGCAACTGTTTTGAATTGAAGAAAAAATGATTAATCTACATACTTATATAGCTAGTTATTTGGAAGCATAATGAAAAAAAATATTTTAAGTATAAAGAAAATTAATTAATTATAAAATTATTTAGTAGAATCTAAAAATAGAAAAACCAATCTATAACAAAAAGAGTTTCTTTGACTAAAATTTATTTTTATATTAAAAAATAATAGAATGCATAATAAATGAAATGTTTTTACTTTAAATCAAATGTCAAATTTGAGAGATTAGAGCATTTTCCTAAAGCAAAGCATAAGGCTTTTCCACCATCTAAACCCATTTTAGTTAATCTTTTTAAATAGAAAATATAATTACTTTTAGTTAGAAATTAAAAAGTAGAAAAATATGAGATAATATAAATTATTAAATTAAAAAATAAAACACATTCGAAATAAAAAAAGAAATTAACCAAATGAAAAGCTAATAAGTAAAAATGGTTTTACATGTTAAACTCATTTTTATATTAAAAACTATCATTAAACAAAAGAAATAAATTAACTATTCTCACCTAAAATTAAGTGTCAAATTTGAGAGATTAGTACATTTTGCTAAAGAGGAGCTTATCGCAATAAGAGCTTCATCACGAATTTAATTGCTTTTTATTTATGGAAGAAAATGTATTAAGTTTGCTTGTTTTTTAGTAAGAGAAATGGGTGGGGGGATTAAAATCTTGTATTCATATAAATGATGGGTTTTAATCCCCACCACCACCTAAGAAATCAATAAAAAAAATGAAATAATAACAAATTATTAATGATCAAAGTAAAAAAATTTAAAATAAAAAATTGATTTAATTAAAAAAAATAATCAGAATCAATAAGTAAACAAATTAAAAAACAAGTTAATAAATAAAAAGTGTTTTTTAATTTTAAATTACTTAATATATTAAAATAAAATAAATAAATTTACAAGAATTTTAGTGTCAAATTTGTGAGATTTTTGCAGTTTTCAATAGCGGAACCTAAGGCTGATGCACCATTCGTGCCTATTCTCTTTTTTTAACTATGAATGTAGTATAATTAGTTAGTGAAAAAGCGAAGAAAAAATTCGATTAAAGAAATTAATATAATAATTAAAATAAAAATTTAAAATTTAAAATGAGCTTAATTTAAAAAATGTAATTTTTATAAAAAAATCATTTAAATTAATTTTTATATTAAAAATATCACATTCCAAAAGTTTCAGTCTGACTTAAATCAAGTTCCAAATTCTATAGATTAGGGTATTTTTTTAAAATAGAACCTAAACTTATTGTGTCTTCATCGCCTATTTGATTATTTCTATTTAATCATTCAAGAAATAATAATTTTTTTGTTAGTAAAAATAGAAAAAAAATGATTTAATATATTAATTAATAATGAAAGTAAAAGCTGAAAATTTAATTTCAGTTTGTTAAAAAAAAAAAACACAACAAGTATTAAATAGCAAATAAATCAAGTCAAAAGTATTTTTTAGAATAAATTCAATTTATTTTAATAATATCATGATCTAAAAGATATTTACACTAAGTTAAGTTATAAACTTGAAAGACTAGGGCAACTTGCCAAATTTGAACATAAATCTGATGCATCAGCTAAATCAATTTAATTGTCTCTTTTTAAATAGTGAAAAAATATAATTCATTTGTTAATTAGTTAGAAGGAAAACCAAGGAAAAAATGGAGTATGAAGAAGTTAATTGATTGTGCAATCCAAGTTTAAAGTTAAAAATTAAAAAAAATCACAATATAATCAAAAAAAAATAAATCAAACAAAAAACTGATAAATATATAAACTGCCTTTACCTTAGTCCAAGTATCAATTTTGAGAGATTAGTGCAGTTTGATAGAGATAAAACTAAGTCTGTTACACCAACAATACCAATTTTATTGTTACTTTTTGAATATTGAATATAATTTTAATAGTTATTTATTTATAAGGAAAAATGAAGAATTTATAAGAAATTAATTGATAGTAAACCAAAAGTTGAAGGTTACAAAGGAGTTTAATTAAAATAAATAACAATCAGGGAATTCAAGTAAAAAGCTAATAAATAAATAAATCAAAAAACTCATAATCTAAAAGAAATAAATTGTTTTTACTTTAACAAAAGTGTCAAATTCGAAAGATAAGCACAATGTTCTAAAGCTAATCCTAAGTTTGATGCCCCTTATTCGCCAATATTATTATTACTTTTAATTATTTAAAGATATAATTAGTTTAGAATTAGAAAGAAAAATCTTAAAAAATATAATAAAACAAGAATTTGAATTAAAAATAAAAATAAAAATTGAATATAAGATAATAAGAATAAAAAAGTAAACAAATTAAAGTAAAAAAGATATTTTTGCTTTAAATTCATTTTTATATTAAATATCATAATCTAATGCATATAAACCGTTCTTACTTTAAATTAAGCATCAAATGTGAAATATTAACACAGTTTCTCAAAACATTACTTAATACAGTCAAACCATTTTCACCAATTTAATTAGAACTTTTTAAATTTTGAAGATGTGATTATTTTTTTAGAATAAAAAAAAAATTGCTATGAATCAAATTAAAAAATTTAAATAAGTTTAATTAAAAAAATAACAACAAAATCTAAAAGTAAATAAATCAATAAAAACTTACGATAGATTAAGTGTCAAATTTGAGAGATTAGTGCATTTTTATAAACCTCTACCTAAATCTCTGGCTCCTTATTCAAAAATCTTATTGTTACTTTTTAAATATTGATGAAGTATAAATGTTTTGTTAATTAATTAAATGAAAAATGAAGAAAAATGAAGAAGAAAGAAATAAATTGTTATTGAAAGAAAAAGTTGAAAACTAATAATTTTTCAATTTAAAAATAATAATCAGAATCAAATAACAATCTAATCAATAAATGAAAAGAGTTCTTTTATCAAAATCCAATAGAAATAAACTATTTTTACTGTAGCAAAAGTGTCAGACTTGAGAGATTAGTGCATTACTTTAAAGCTAAACCTAAGTTTGACGAACCTTTGTCATCAATTTTGTCTTAACTTTTTAAATATTGAAAAAACATATTTAGAAGAAAAACAAAAAAAATGAAATAAAATTAATTTACAGAATAAGTAGAAAAATAATTCGTTAAATTAAATTAAAAACATTTTTTAATAAAATTAGAATAAATTTTTGAATTTCTATTCAAAAAAATATTATTTAATTTAACAAGTAAAGACAACAAAAATATGATAAATAATAATAAATTTAATTTACTAGAGATCAATATGCAGATCAGTATGAGACTAAAGCGAAGAGTTTAGAAACTTTTTTAAAGAAAAAATTAAATTAAAATTAATTAGTTATAAAATATTTGATTACATCTTCCAGTTTCTTGAAAACTTAATTCTATTTTATCATTTACTTTTTTTTGAAAATTTTATCAAATAAAAACAATATATAAAATTAATTAATTAAAATATTCTTAAGAAATCAATTCAATTTTTAAAAAGAATTTATTTGGATACAAAGAACAAATAAAAATTAGAAAGAACAAATAAAAAAAATGAACAAATAAAAATTAGAAAGAACAAATAAAAATTAAAAGAATTTATTATTATTATTATTATTAAGAGATAGATAAATAGGTAGGTATTCACTTAATTAATTTGTCTATATGGTTGATTAAAAAATAAATAAACTTTATTTTACTAAGATTGAAATTGATAACCTCAAAAAATTTATAAAAATTAGAAAGAACAAATAAAAATTAAAAGAATTTATTATTATAATAAAGAGATAGATAAATAGGTAGGTATTCACTTGAATAATTTGTCAATATGGTTGATTAAAAAATAAATAAACTTTATTTTACTAAGATCGAAATTGATAACCTCAAAAAATTTATTTCTTTACTTCAAATGATATAATTAATACCATATAAGTTTTACTCTAGAAATAATCCTTCATGTTCAAATATTTTTTCATATTATATATCTAAATTCTTTTCTAAATTAAGTAAAAAAGAAAACTATATACAGTAAATACCGTAATTATGCCCCACCCTCATATATTCATTTTTTGTATGCCCCAGTCAAATTTTGATGAAGAAATAGATATATTTTTATTAAACTTTTGGCATTTAATTAAACTTTATTGATTTTATATCACATTTTCCAATAAAAGATAAATATTCATAAGTTTTCTTCAAAAAAAACTATGTTGTTAATATAAAAATACTTAATAAATTTTTATATTATTTAATGCTAATTTGTATAAATTAATTAATTAAAACTCTAATATAATTTTTATACTAAAATTAATATATTAAATTTGAAATATTTATTTGTTTACAAATCAAAATAAAATGTAGTATTAAGTATTTAAATTAAATCAAATACATGTTTAAATGAATTAAAATTTTAATTAATATATACACTTTCTTTTAAAATAACAGGAAAATTTCAATAATCAAGTTATTTAACATTTTTAATTTTTTTTCTCAAAATAAAAATTTTAATTAGTAAATTGGTATTTTCATATCAAAGTCATTATTATCTTATTCATTGTTTTTTAACATTTTAAGCTGTTATTACATCTATTAACTAAATTAAGGTTAATTACCTATATTTTAATCAATTCAAGGTATTATACAAAACAAAATCATTTATTTTATTATTCTTTTTATCAACATAACTATGATTAAAACAAAAAAAATCTCAATCAAAAATAAACATTTTAAGATAAATTATAAAATTCAATTTTATTATTAAAATTCTTCACATTCTAAAATAGTCAAAGAGTCTTTGAGATCAAGTAATTAAAATCCTAAATAATATTCTTAGTTTGTATCTATTAAATTAAGCTTATCATCATTTATTTCGTTTATATTCTCTCTTTTAGGATAATCACATACTTAGAACATTTTC
>AFXY02001719.1:0-143439 GCA_000231845.2 Tetrahymena malaccensis 436 | reverse complement strand
CCCAACCCCAACCCCAACCCCAACCCCAACCCCAATTAAATAAAAAATTTGTTTCAATTTTTTGTTTTTAAATAAAAAAAATATTTCTTAAAATAAGCACACTAACTTTGTTTTTAAATAAAAGAATGAATAAACAATTGAAAGAAAAAATAATCGAATTTATTTTTTATTCTTTTAAATAAAAATATTTCTTTTTTTATTAACTAATTTTAAATATTCTTTAATATATTTAGATTCAAGTATTTGTTAAAAATATTAAAGTTAATTAGTATTTTGATAAGTTAAATATAGCTAAATTGATAAATCTTCTATAAAATACTGATACATTTATTTGAATCTCTAAATAAATGGATTTTAAGATAAAAGCAAGTTATTCTTAGAGATATTTTATTTTTTTTAACAATTAGTTTATGAATAAAATAATTTGTTTATTTTACATATTATCAAATAAAAAATTTTGATTTTTGGAAGTTGTATTTTAGAATTAATCTTGTATTAATTAATTAAATTGATAATTTTAATTTAATAATAATATTTTATTTATATTTATTTTATATTGAAACAAATAAAATCAATTCAATTTTTGTCTATTCAAATAAGTTAAATTTGACGAAGCTCAAAACATTCAAAATAATTTCTTTGCTTTAAATAAATTTAGTATTTTGAAAAATGGTTTGTATGGCAGTAAATATCTTGATTGATTTCTAAGTTTGCAAATAAATATTATTTCTAATAATAATTATTGGTTATGATTGACCTTTACATTTTAGTAATAAATTTTACTTAAATTTATTAATTAAAATATTAATTAAAGGTTACAAGTTGACTATTTATTAGCATAATATGTCTTCGTTATCGCCTTTAGATAGGTATCGCTTAGAGCTATAAAATAAATAAAAAGGAGTTTAGATTTTTGATTTAGATGGAAAACTAACTTCTGAGGCAATTTAAATATGCAAAGAGATATAAATAAAACAAGAAGAGTTAATTCCTAAAACTTTAGATTAGTTTATGTAACCAAATTAAAGCCAGGATGTTGCTCAAATGTTGCTTAACCATTATGAAAAAAGGAGAATATGTAAATATAATTAATGGCTTCCTTATTTATAAAACTATTTGCTTAAAATATTTAGATAGAATAAAGTAAATAAAGAAATTTATCATGCAAAAAGATAGAGATGATTAGTATTTTATGAGTCACTAAGTGAGCCCAACTAGTAATAAATTCAAAAAATTTAAAGAATCATCCAGTCCAAAGAGCACTGAAAAACATAAAGAAAAAAGAGTGAAAGAAATAATTGATCACATGGATTATGAATAAAAGCTAAAATTAGTGAGAAGACTTATGAAATATGAAAAACTTTAGCATATTAAGTAAGAAAAAGAGTAAATGGAAAAGGAAAGACTTGAATAAATTGAATAGGAAAGGGTTGAAAAGGAAAAAAAATTTGAAGAGTAGATAAAAATTAATGAGAAAAAAAAGAAAGAAGAATTGGAGAAACTGCATAAAAAATCTGAAAATTAAAAATAAGTTCAAGAGCACATTAAAAGCTTGTAAGAGCAGTAAATTGAGGAAAGGTCTCGCTTATAGAATACTTTCTTTTAAGATATAAGTGAAAAATTAGAGAAAGGTAAAGCAAAAGAATAAGAAATATCTAAAAGGAATTACCATTTGTATCTATAAAGAAGTGGTGAATAACGTAAAAGAGAATCTAATTAAAGAAAACTTCAAGAATTATGGCTATAACAATCAAATATGTCATTTAACTCTATTGTAAATGACATCAACTCTAAAAATATTAAAAAAAACAACTAAATTTTGGATAGAATTCGCTCTCATTCTACAAAAAATGAATATTGGAAAGAAGTTATATAAAAAAACTAATTATAAAATTGGGAAATTGATTAAATGAATAAATCTGTTTGCATGGAAAGATTTATTGCAGCAAAAGTAGCTGTAAAAATTTCATTATTTAAAATAATTTAAAATTAAATTCGAAAAATTAAAAATAGTTAACTCATAGTTTGATAATTAAAATTAAATTAATATTTTTTTATTTAGAATTTAAATAAATAACTTTGAGTTTTATATTTTATTTATTAATAATAAGTCTCCAAGACTGAAAGACTTTTCGGTACTTTCAAAGAGAAGAGAAGAAATGCAATCTAGTGCTTAGAAAAGGAGGGAAGATATGGATGAGTAGGATATAATTAAAAGAGATGAAATGCTGTTAACATTAAGATCTAAAATGTAGTCTGCAGATAAGTCCAGATACAACACAAATATAGTTAATTGCCAAAAGAATAATATACAAAAATAATTCTAAAGAGACGATGTGGTTGAGAATCTCAAATTTCACTAGTTTTCTATTGTAAGTTCTTGTGAAATATTATATTAACAATTTATATAAAATACAATTAAAAGAGATGCTAACGTGAAAAAGAAATAAGGAGGACTAAATATAAAACAATTATGGCTGAAAAAAAGAAGAAGCTAAAAGAAGATATTTTGGTAATTTTTATGTTTATTAAAATAAATTACTCAACTTAAGTTATAATAATTCTATCACAATATATTAAATATATTTATTTTCTAAAAATAAATAAGTATGTAACTAATTAAGGAATAAAAGACATATCTTCACAATTAAGGTCACATGACTTAGTTAATAATTGAATGGCTTTTATAAGTATTGCTGTTAGATTATTTTTTTAAATATTTGAAGAAATAAATACATTATTATTTGTTATAATAAATCCAATAAAATAACGAGTAAATAAGTAAATTATTTACTATTACACTTAGGCATCAACAAATAAATATAATAAATAATTGCTTGATATTACTGTAAATAATAAAAATATAAATTAGCTACAAGCACGAATAAGTAAAATAATTAGTTATAATTTTAATAAGTTATGATTGTTAAATTGTAAAAGCTTTAACAAATTAATTTGATAGAATTAAATTTAAAAATATCATGAATAAATTTCATAAAGACTTGAATGAATACTTTGTTAAAGGAATTATATAGTTATGATTACTCTATGTTATATATAAAGATATAGACTCTAAACATATGCATTTTAATTTTCAAGATTTTGTTTTTTTCTTTTTAATTTTCTTTGTTCTTTTTGAAGACATTTCATTATTAACAGAGTCTTCCACTTAATCGTAGAAGTCATCGGAAATTTAACTACTGTCAACAAGGTCATGTTTGGGAGACCTAGTTAAAAAATATTAAATTTAAAAACAAAATTATTTAATCTGGCATTGATAATTCATAAAAGTAGGTAATTAATTTAATTTAATTTGAAATAGAAAAATTTTAGCTTAAATTTTTTTTATTTTTAAAAATTATTTTATCTTTTCAAAAGCTTAAATATCCTTTTATTTATTTTAATAGGAAGTAAAGTTGATACTTTGATATTTTAACTAAAGAAAAATTAATTAAAGCGCTCTTCAGTCTTAGAAGTAAAATTTAAATTTAGAAATATCAGAAAAATGCTTCCAACAAAAAATTGAATTAATAAAAGCGTTTAATTAAAGAATTTTTTGAAATTGAAATTTTTACTCGTTGTCGTAAGCATTTTTACCAATCTTACTTTTCTTTTTTTGTCTTTTAAATCCACTGTATGTTCCATGGCTACCATCTGTATTTTTATCTATATTTTCTTCAATTTTTAAATGCTTTTATTTAAGAGAAAAATATAAAAAATAGCCTTTAGTTAGATATTTTGTTAATTATTTAGAAGAAATCTTTGTTGTTTGTTTTCTACTTGCATTTTGTTAGGCAAGCGTGTAAATTTGATTTTCAAAGAAAAATCAATTGTTAAATGTGAGAGTAGATGGAGAATTTGCTAAACAGCATATTAATATATTAGAAAGTCTAATTATTACTGCTGGTGAAGTGGTAGATGATAATGAAAATATTCTATCGTTTGGATTTATTTTGGCTTTTTTTAAAGTTGCGCCAATACTCTTCTGCTTTGTGCTTGTGAAATAGTTTTCCCACCCCCTAATGATGTTACCTATTTTCAATCATTTTTGCAAAAATGTTACAAAATACAAAACAAATAGTGCCAAAATTGAGGCTTATTTTTCATATAAATACCCGAATTAACTGTTTCTTCTAAGTATTGTGTTTCTAAATCATAAATATTTTTTTCGAGGCTTTTTAATTCCTCTTCAAGTTGCGTGCGCTTGTCAAATTTCTCTTAAAGTTTAGATTAATCAGACATTTTGAATTGTTATAAGATTGCTGTCTCTTTTATTGAAATAAATTAATATAAAAAGCTTTCTCTCTATAAAATATTTGAATAACTTGCAAATAGAGTATTTCCTTTAATAAATAGATTGAAAGATCAATAGATAATCAAATAAACAAACAAACAAACAAACAAATAATCAAATAAATATACAATGAAACAAATCATTCATTAATAATTAAAATATAATTTTTTTTAAAAATTCATCTTAAAGCCATATTATAGTAATTCTAATAATATTTAATTAATTTCATCTTAATTAATTTATTAATTATTTGTGTTAGTTTAATTAATTTGCTTATATTGCTACTTATCAAGTAGAGCATACACCTACTATATTCATTAAATCCTATATATTAACATTAGTTAGTAATTATATTACAATTATCCATAAAAGCAATTTATAAGATACTTGCAAAAAGTGACTAAATCTAAAATATATTTATTCTTATATTTTCATATTATTAAGTATCTAATTTATGGGAGATATTGATGAGCTGTTTGCTCAGTTAGGAAGCAAGCCAAAGTAGCAATAATAAAAACAGTAAAATGTATAAAAATTAGCTGAAAAACCTTAATAAAATGTACAAAAAAAGACAGTAAATTAGCAGCAAGCTGCTAAGTAGCAATCATAAAATCAGTAAATAGATGTAAAGAAAACTGAAACAATAGTAGTAGAGCAACCAACTCTTTTCAAATTAGATAAAAATAATATATATGGAAAGTTAGATGCAAAAGAATATGCTACTTTATAAAATGTATATAATTAACATTCATTTACATTTGCAAATCTGTTTATGTATTTTAAGATCTAATTATTTTTTCATTAAAGGGGTCTGAAATTATAGAAGAGATTGTGTCAGATGGGTTTAAGTTCAAAAATAAAATAGATAACAAAGCATTTTTAATAGAAAAATTTTAGCATTAATTAAACATGAAAAATAAATACAAAAAAGATGAATTTAGTAAATTTTTAATTTTATTTTATCTTTCATTTTGAAAGAAGAGTTTCCACATTTTATTTTAACCTATTTATATTATATAGATTCTGATATATGTAAAAAGGCTTTGAAATAAGTAGGATATTTTGGTATCCCAAAGACAAACTTAAAATATGCTACTTTTTTGCCTATGAATAACATGTGGAAAACATATATAAGACAATTAATTTCAAATGAGTAAAATCCGAATTATTCTAAAAATTCTACTTTAGTATTAATACAAAATACTTTAATAATAGCTTAAAAGATGAAAACGGATATGCTAAGTTTTTAAAAGCAGACCTACATGGCTCTCTGATATAAAGTAAGCAAATAATCATTTATACTATTTTCTCTAATTATACTTAAAAGTATTAACTAGCAAGTGTTAAACTTATGAAGGTATGCAAGGAATAGTCTTGCAAGAAAAGTTAAAGAGCTTTAGAGTCATTACTTAAGAGGATAAAATAATAAGTAAAATTAATTTGTATTTTTTTGATATTGGTTTTAATTATTTTTCATTTATAAAAGCTGTTATCAAACAAAATGCTGTTTTTTTATTTGAAATATATCCTTAAAGAATATTTAAAGTGTATGGCTGTCATTTGATGATTAGAGTAAATTTATTTTAGTTTCGATATTTAAAATAATACAATAAATAAAAAATAAAAGCCCTCTGATAGAATAAAATAGAAATTTAAAATGAGAGCAGCATCATAATTTGTATTAGATAACAGTTGAATCTTAAAAATATTAATTCGATTGTTATCACTCAAAATTTAACTTAATAAAAATATTTTTTAATTTATAGTTAGTTAATTAGTAATTTATATTATTTATATATAAAAACAGAGATTAGAATTAAAATATTAACTTTTAACTCATTAAAAAATTCATTTATTAACAAAGTCTTATCTATTATTCTAAGGATGGATAAAAATATCGATTAATATAAAAATAATCCAAATATAAATATATTTACTTGATTTATTTGCTTTATTTGTTTGAAAATATCTTAATATATTAAGATAGTTATGCTATAATGTAGTATTTATAATTGCAAAATTTTTGTCTTATTATTTATGAACAATTTTATTAAGACATACATATATGCGTGCATAAATAATGTGTTTGGATTTGAGAACTAAATTGTGTTAAATCAATTTAAATAAAAAAGATGTAAGACACACAATACGAATTACACTTTAGTTTATTAAAGATAATTTATTATAATTCTATTATTCAATACAGAAGTAAAAGTGATTGATGTAAAACCAATAAAATCAACCAAAGAGATCACCCATATCGAGATCTTCTTCGGGTTCCTTTTCAACCTTCTTTTCTTCCTTGACTATTTATATTAAAATTAAAATTTAGATTAAAAATTATTAACAAAGAAAGTTAATGATGAAAATTCAAAATGATTTCAAATTAAAAATCAGTTTAATATTTAAAATGCAAATTGATTGATTGATTGATTCAGTCAATATTTTGAGTAGAACTTAGGTGGAATATCAATAAATATAATTTGAATTTATCTTTGATGTTTTATTGATAAAATTGTAATCGAACATATTCTCATGTTAAAATACTGCAAATCTCTACTCCAAATTTATTCAAAAATGCATTTATAGCCTATTTTAATGATTTTTTAACACTAATTAAAATTCGTGCATTTTTTTAAAAGTTAACATTTAATTGCTAAAAATATTTCCCTTTACGATTGATAATAGTTTATTTATCCACAAAAAATCCTATTAGATTTAGAGATATGTTTTGTAAATACTTGGTATTTGTTTATTTTTATGTTTAGAATTGGTTATTAATTATTAAAAGAGTCGTAAATTTATTTTTCTAAGCAATAGTTTGGTATGCTCAAGAAATCACACAAATATCAATTATTTTAAAGTGCTTTGTACACATTTATTTGATACATAAATTTGAATTGCTTGTTTTAATTTTTACGCTGACCATTCATCTATACTAATCTTTGTTATGTTTTAACATTATTTTCTTGTATTTTTGTTGTTACTATTTATGAACATATTCCTATATATCTCTAATTACCTACTTATCTTCTTATTCTATAATATCATTTTATTCATTTGTAAGTTTAGAAGAAACTAGCTTAGGTTTTACCTTTTTTACATTTCTCTCAATAATCTGTATTCATGTTTAACACTAAATTCAACTTAATGTTTTCATTTATATTTCAATTGAGAGCTTTAAACTTAATTTCTATGAATTAACTTTGAAATCACTCGAATTTTTTCATTTTATTTAAAAAATTATAAAGATAAAAAAAATTACCGGGAGCCTTCTTTTCTTCCTTGGGAGCTTCCTTGGCAACGGCAGCATCAACGGGGGCGGGGCCAGAAGAAGAAGAACCACCGTTAGCAATAGTAGAGGCGACAACAGCGGGAGTAATGTTGGAAGCGTAAAGCTTGGGTAAGTACTTTTCGACATTCTAGACCTTAGCCTTAGTGAGGACCTTGTTGATGTTGTCAACGGTGATGGCTTGACCATCATCGGAAAGAAGAAGGACAGCGTAAGAGCAAGCTTGGTGAGAGGTTAAACTCATTATTTCTGATTTTTGTTTTTAATTAATTTTTTCTTTACTTTATATTAATATATTTTTATCTCTTGATATTCGATTAATTTTTTTGCTTTGAAGCAATATTTAGATACTAAAATGCCCTCTCTTATCAATTGATTGATCTTTTTCTTTTTTGATTTTTCCTTTCTTTTTTTACTTCCTTCCTCTCGTTTCTTTTTTAGCTTTGTTTTTTTTATATGACTTCATTTTGTAAATGAATTTATCTCCTTCATTCACATTCATTTTATAATGAAAATTTCATTTTTTAATATGTATTATTAGCTTTAATATATCCTTAGATCTATAATTTAATTGATAATATACTTCTTTATTGAAATACTATTATATTTTAGCAATTATTCAACTAAAAAACTTAATCTACTATAATTTTAAAGTTAATTTTGAAACTATTTATCAATTCTGTTAAATTAATTTTTAGTCAAAACTTATTGATGAAATATGGTAATAAATTAAATATCTCTATTATTTTTATTAATAATATTTCTTTCTTTTAAATTTTGGTTATTTTTCATTTGAAAGAATTTATTTTAATGTAGAATTTATTATAGTAAAAACCTTTAAATGCATCTACAAATATTTAAATTTTTAAGTTAATATATTATATTATCCAAACTTATTGGTGAAATATGATAATTATTTAGTTATCTCTATTATTTTTTTTGTAATATTTCTTTCTTTTAAATTTTGATCATTTACTTTAGAAAGAATTTATTTTAATTTAGTTTAAAGTTTTGTAAAACTTTTTTGTTTTAAAATGATAATTTTATTTGGGTTATTTATTTTTAATTTAAAATCAATTTAAATTTCTCTCATTCTAAAATTTTATTTTAACTAAAAAGATACAATTAGATAGGACTATTCTTTAATTTTAATTTTCAGTAAATTTTATGTTTTCATTAAAAAAAGATTTGTTTATTAAATCTAACTAAATATTAATAAAACTTCTTAAAATATTACATTTTGAGATTATTAAAGCTTTTTTTACAAATCATATTATTACTAGTAAAATCTAAAATTATTTTATATGATAATTATTATTTAGGTATATCAATTATGCTAATTATATATATCAAAAGAATTTCAATTTTATAATTTGATATTATTTATAAAATAATATTTAATCTCAAATTTTTAAGTTAAAATGTTAATTTGCCAAATTAATTTTATGATAAATATTCCATGTTAATTTCCAAATACTTTGCTAAAAAGTTTGAAAAAATAAATGTGTATGATAGCATAATTAAGTGATTTATTTAAATAGATATTAGTTAAAAATTATACATTTTTGAATAAATAAAAAACAAAAAAATAAAATGAAAATAATTCATGGTAATTGTGATTGATAAAATATTTTAAATATTTAATTCAATAAAATTTATAAAATATTCAATAAAATAAAAACAAAATATAAGGTTAAAAGTTAAATTGAGACTTGCAAAAACTGAAAAAAAATTTTAGCCATCATAAATATTTTTCTTATCAAGGTAATTAGAAAAATAATATAAAATTCTAAAAAAAATTTATCAAAATTAATTCATTCTATTTTGATTTTCCTTCGTTAATAATTATTCATCATTTGAACTTGTTAATTAAATTGAATTAATATTTTGCTAATTTATAAGTATGAGAGTGCTTAACTCAAATTATGATAAAATATCTAAAATCAAGCAAATTAATTTCTATGAAAAGGTTAAATAAAAAAATTACTTACAATTAAAAATAATGTTTATTTAACTTTTGATTTTTAAATATTTCTATGGATATTTCTTTTTTAAGATGGTTAACCACGTTTAAATATTTTTCTACAATTATACAAGTAAACATAAAAAATAATATCTAAATATTTTTCAATTAATTAAATTAGATAAAATACAAAAAAGACAAAATTAAAAATTTGAAAAAAAAAGTAAATATGAACAAAGAAATTTTTAAAGTTCAAAAAATATGCTACTTGGCATTTTAAAGGGCTGTAGAAGGTGATATGAATGAAGTTAGAAGCGTAATGGATATCTTTTAAAAGCAGAGAATGATAATTATTTCTAATATACCAGGGCGCTCTTAGCTTAGAAAAGAAATTTGCAATATAGCTATGTAACTTAATTCTTCACATACAGAAAATAAAAAATATTTCTCTGTTGGCACTAACTCTTATAATGGGATGATAAGCCACATGAATAATTATTTTAATATACCAGATGTAATTGATAAGGCTTAATAATTGGGTTATTAGAAAAATGATTCTCCTGACCTTCTCATCAGAACCTAAAACCCTGATATTGAAAACTTTAGTTAAACGGAAAAAAAATTTATTGATTTTTCTCGTCTTATTTTTCTTGGGTTTTTTAAGATAGTTGATTACTTTTTAAAGAATAATGTTTAATAATAAATTCCTCAACAATAAAATTACTGCTTGGAAAATTAAGTAAAAAACTCAGAGGTATAAAAGTATAGAAACATAATTTTGTTACCTTCTTAAGATTAAGATTAGTGTGAAACCACTTAAAACTATGAATAAAATCAGATGTAGGTTCCATGGCATTTTGATGTCAGTTTGGCTACAATTTTATTAAAAGAAATGTATATTGTAAAAGAAGAATCTAGCTTATATGGCTATAAAGAAATTCCATAGCCAAATTGTGGAGCTGGTTTAGTTATTAGAGATGCTTTCGGCACTGATCACATTGTTTCTATAGAAGATGATGAAGTAATAGTGTAAGGAGGAATTTCTTTGCAAATACTAAGTAATGACATTCTAAAAGCTTAAGCACATTGTGTAAAAAAACCTAAAGATAAAAAAATTGGAAGAATCTCAAATACTACATTTTTCTATCCTCCTTTTGATACAAAAATGGAAACTAATGATTAAAAATAAACAATAGAAATTCAAAAAACTGATATGAATGTTATTGATAAAATAATAAAATTTTCTAATCATTGGAGACAAGGTGTTTAATGGATAGAGTTTCATCATAATCAAATGCTCTAACTTCTTTTGAAAGCATTTGTAACATAGTAATAAAAAAAATATAATAATACAGATGAAATTCAAATAAAATACCACTCCATCTAAGTTCCTTAAGGATAGGTTAAAATTTACTAATTTAATTAAATTGACTCAACAATGGAGGTTGCTAAGTTCTGGTGCAAGCATTATGTTTCTGAAAAAAATAGCTTCGCATTTGTAGCTGACTAATAGTCAAGTGGTAAAGGATAAAATTAAAATTCTTGGTTATCTCCTAAAGGTAACTGTTATGTAACTTATTTAATTAAATTTGAGAGTGAATTGAGTTACTCTATTTCTTAGCTTGCTGCTCTTTCTGTATTAGAAACTATTGAGCAATTTATTTTAAAAAGCTAAGGAAGTAGCAAAGACCAAATTATTAGTCCTAAACTTAAGTGGATTAATGATATTTATATAAATGATAAGAAAATTTCTGGTGTTTTATGTACAAGTGATGGTGATTACATATCAATAGGAATAGGTGTAAATTTTAATTAAAATCCATTTTTAGATACTGCTACTCACTTAAAGAAAGAATTAAAATTAGATGATGATATTAATGTATTAGCTTTTATATAAAATCTATCTATAAACTTAATGACTAATTTACAGCAAGTTAAGAATTCAAGAAGCTATGAAAAGCTTATTGATAAAATAATAAAAAAGTTAATGTACTTAAATCAGAGAGTTATTATTTATGATGAAACTCTTACAAAAAAACTGTAAGAAGGTACATTTATTGGATTGAATGAATATGGAAATGCTATTATCTAGGAAAATGATAAACAAACAACAGTAATTCATGGAAGAATGAGAAAAACTGTCACATGATTAAGAATTCAAGTTAGAATTACTTGACAATAAATTTTTAGTTTAAAATAAATTTTAATTAAAAAACTGAATTATTTAAAATAAATTCAACTCACAAAAAGAATATTTATGATAGATAATTAAATTATTATCTGTATTTTAATTTGATCAACTTAAGTATTTAATTTATTATTTTTTTTAAATATGTTAAAGTTATTAAAAACTATTATTTGAATAACTAAAAATTATTTGAGAATAAAAGAATTTGGAGAATTAAAAAAATTTATTTATTTTTTTTGTTTATTTTATCAATATTTTTTTTATTAATGATAATTTAATATTAAAAATTGTATTTTGTAAAGCTGTTTTAATATTTAAATTATTTATTAGAAATATTAAATAACTATTAATTTATAATTAAATCTATTTAAGGAATAAATAAATAATAGCTTGATGAAGTAAATTTATTTTTATAAGCTAATTAATTAAATATATAAATTGTTTGTGTACTAATATAAATTTTATGAATACATTTTTAAACAGTATTTTATTTGTTTATTTAGAATTAAACAGATTCAATATAAGCGATTTTAGCTAACTAGTTTGATAAGATTACTAACATATTTATACTTATAAATTACTTTAATTTTAAAATACTTCAACTAGCCTAACTTATACTTACTTACTATCTAACTAACTAATTTACTATATATATAACTTAATAAATTCTTCATATTCATTTTTTTATAGCTTCTTGTGCTTTCTTTAATGCTTAACTGCTGTCTTTATCTTCACCATTTTTCTGCTTGTCATTTGTTAGCTGATTTGGTAAACTGTTAGAGTTTTCTTTATTAACTTATGATGGCTTTGCAGAATTCTAAGCATTTTAATTACAAAATGGACACTTGTAATTCTCAATTTTTTCTAAATCTTTTTCTGATATATTTATGCAAGTTATATGGAACCACTTTTCGCATTTTTCACACTGGATATACAAATAATCTGGATTAAGGGGTCTTTTGCAAATGCATCCAGTTTCCCATTTTTCGAATGGAGGGATTAATTTCTTCTTAACTGTATCAAACTTAGCTCTAATTTTAAATATGTATTTGATTAGTATAGTTTTATTTTTTTTGAAGGTAATAATTACCTGGTGAAGAATGTATTTTATGATATAGATTTTAACTGGTCGTATTCCTAATAATTATATAGCTTGCAAGGACCATTTATACAGTCAACAAAAGTGATATCTAAATGGTCAGTTTCAAATATTTCATTATCGCTAATGCATTCAATTACATCGTCGCCAAATTTCTTTTATGGTAAATCATCTTTTTTATAATACCTATTTAACAATACAAAAATTACTTAATTAAAATAAAAAAATAGCTAACAAGACTTAGAAATTATTTCGGTTATTTAAAGTTTTATTTTAGTTTTAAATAAAATCTTAATTTAGTTTTTCTTGTTGAACATTCAAATGTAAAAATTCTACCCAAATATTTAAAAATCTAGCTTGAAATTTCAAGATAAATATGATGAAAATGCAATTTTTAAATATTGTGAGAAAAATATTAATTTTTTTTTTTCAACAAATAACACATCAAAAATTTGAAAAATATTTATCAACCCTTGATTTAAATATTATCAATTTTTTTTACAGAAATTTAAAAATGAATAATTGATTTATCTATCTATGCCTTGCTAGAAGTTATTAAAAATATGAAAATATATTATTCAGAATTAATAGATTATTCAGCATAGTATATTATGTAAATATAGTTCAAGCTATTTTATTTTGCAAAATTCTTATATTATTTGAAATATCTTTTAGACTTATCAAATTTTAGAGTAAAAAATGTGAAATAAGCATGCTATTTCATTTAATTTTTAAATAACAATAAGTAAATTAATTACCATTTAATTTGTATGAGAGTAATATATTTTCCTTGGTTTTCAATACGTATAATCTTAATTAGTTATCCTATAAAATCGTTTGAGAGATCATCTGCATTTTGGATAAGCACCAAATCATTAATCGAATAGATTTTGTTTTTATATTTTAATTTCTAGTACTCTTTATAAATATCAGTTAGAGGCTAACAAAGTTCTACAAGCTTTTTTAGATTCTTTTCATTTAAATACTACAGTTTCAGCTATTCTATTTATTATGGTGTATACTTTGATGCCAATGAAATTTTTTCTTTATCCTTAGGAGGTTTTGAAAGATTGTCAGTGGATCCATTACTAAAATTACTGTTTTCCTCTTTCTAATCTTGGTTGCTAAGCTTTGAATTATTGTTATAACTGCTTACAACTTTTTTCTCTTCTTGTTTGTCATTCAATTCCTATTTTTTGTAGATGATTTCCTAACTTTGGTCATCACTTGATTCACCTGCTTCATTCTATTTTCGCTTCATTTTAGTATATGTCTTTATTACTTTTCAATTCTCTCAATACTAATTTATTAATTTAATTTAAGTTTGCTCACCTTGCCGCTAATTCTTGTTTCTTAATTTCTTTTTGAGTTTTTAGTTTTTTTTTATTTTATCAAATTTACTAAAAAAAACTTGCATTTTTCTAAAAAGATTTTTCATTTAAATTAAATAATATGATAAAGCACAAAAAAAAATAATGTATTAATAAATAAATAGCTATCATTCCTTTATCTAATTATATAAGTTATGGGGGAATCTCTTCTTTCATTTTTTTGTAAATATTCTTTTATGTATAAATCCTTCATTTCAAAAATTTGTTTCTATAGATTAATGGATATAAATAGTTCATGAAAAGCAAATTAAATTAAAAAGTAAGAATTTTACTTTTATTAATATTTCACAAAAAATCTTGACTCGCATTTCGTATATCTAATTTTTTTAATTATTAAATTTGTTCTCTTGCAATTTGTACATATCATAATTTGTCCAATCAAATGTTAGTATTTATTTTATTAACTAAATGCATTTAGAATTTTAACCAATAATCGTAAAAATTAATTTATCTTTTTTTTCAATTGTAATTAAAATACTACCCCCGTTTAAAATAATTTGAAGGAACATTTTAAGCTCTAACTAAATTAGTTATTTAATATAAAAAGAAAATCTTTTTGATAAAAGTTGACAAAATCTATTCAATAAAAATAATTTTAAATATAAAAAAATACAATATCATCTCAATATGAAAATACTATAATATATAAACATGTATGATGCTTTGAAAGTAATTATTTATAATTAAAAATGACTAAAAACTCTAACTTTTATAGAAACATTTTATCAATAGTTCAAGAAATTGTATAAGCAAGTATTTAATTTGCTTTTAGCTTGGAAAGTATTTAATATATTTAAAACTCAAGATTTATTTGATAATATAATATTTGTAAGTGTAATTTTTGTATTATTATTTTTAAATAGTATAATTATTACCATTTGTTATTATTTTATTTAAATACTCCTCAGTTATTAACATTATTTAGTAAATATTTAGGAACATCTGCAAATGTTGGAGGAATCTTGTAATCAGCAGGTCCTGGTGTTATATTTTAAGATTTTATAGATCCTCTTCTAGCCTTTGTAAAAGAAAATTTAGGATCTTATTTAATTACTGAATTATTCAATATTTAATAGTTTCCAGGTCCTGGAGCTTAGGAATTGTTATAAAGCCTGCATTCAGGAGAGTCTCTCTTGCTTTTTCCAAACCTATTTTTCATAATATTCAATTTTTCATAACAACTTTAAAATTTATATTTACAATATATTTTGAGTTTGTATTTTTATAGGTTTTATGTTTGGATCATAAAATGCAGGGCCTGGTGTATTATTTAAATTCAAATTGTTCTTTCTTCCACTCATTGTGAACTATAACAAAATTTAATTATATTTTGATGTTATTCATTTTAATTTTTTACTTCTATCCCAGTATTCCACATTGGTTTCTCCTTGTATTGTCCAGGACCTTTAAATAATTTTTAAAGTAAAATGACTAAATTCCTATTGATTCAATTTTATTTTACCTGGATTTCCTATTGATGATAGTCTAGGTCTATCACTTTTACCGAATATCGTGTTGTTTGATGTTCTCTTTTTGTAAATATCAATTGGAGGGATTCTAAGAAAATTGATACATTTTTAACTAATTTCAATGTAAATAAAGCACTTACTTATATTCATTTGGTCCAG
The DNA here is from genome assembly GCA_000231845.2 of Tetrahymena malaccensis 436. NCBI lineage: Eukaryota > Ciliophora > Oligohymenophorea > Hymenostomatida > Tetrahymenidae > Tetrahymena > Tetrahymena malaccensis. Next base: position 127,584 of record AFXY02001719.1, on the reverse strand, counting down.
GAGAATCATTTCTTGTTGGTGATGTTCTAAGTGATTTACCAAAAACAGGGTTCTCTGATTTTCTTTTAATACTGCTAATATCTTAATTATATTTGCCAGGTCCAGGAGTTTAACTGCAATCTGTTTGGCATCTACCATTTTTACTTATAAATCCACCTAGTTTAATCATCGCCGATTTATCAACTTCGTAAGTCTTTAGTTTTAAAGGTTATTTTAAATTCTATTACAAAATGTAATTTACTCCAGGAGCTGGTGTTGAGCTCTCAAAAGTTTTAGTCCTTTTTTCACTACCAAAGGTGTATTATGGAGGATTTTCTAAATAAGCTATAAATTTATTGTTATCATAAGTTCCAGGACCTGGTGTGTCTGGGAGAGTGTTAATTCTCTTTTCTCTACCAAATGTTCTTTTTGAAATGAATTTTTTGTTTATATTTTTATTAAATTTATAATATATATTTTTTACTTTCCCATAGTTGAATTTAAAGTAGATTATTAATCATATTATCCAGGACCTGGAGTCATTATTTTTAGTTTTCTAAATAAATCTGTGGGGCTTTATTCTCTGCTTACACCAATGCTGTTATAAAATAATTTAAATTTATATTAATTATTTTATTAATTTTAGAATTTACACTTTAATTAAAATAAATATTTATGCATAATTACCTGTATCGAGGAGACTTTCTTGAAACATACTGATCATTGGAATTATATGTATTAGGTGAAGGTGTTATTGAGCTGACGTTAAAGTTTGTTGAAGTCTTCAAACCAAAAGAATACTTTGGAGAAGTTTTAAACTAAAACTACATAAATTTATATTAAGTGTGTTTTTTAAAAGTCTATATCTTGGTATCTAAAATATTTATTTACCTTATTCTCAATCTGATATTTCCCTGACCCTGGACCAATACCTGATACAAAGGATTACCTTTTTTCTTTTCCAATTCTATTTTATTATAAATTTTAGTTAATACAGACTTTTAGAATATTGTGATGAATTTAATCGCTAAACAGCTAAACAGAAGTAAGATTAAATTTTAGCAAATATCAATTCTTTATTAAAAGCATTTACGAAAACGCAGGATTATTTTTATAAAGAGACAGTGGAGATTATGTTAATGAGGCATTGTGGGATCTATTTGTATTTTCAGGACTATATGTTCCTGGACCAGGATTTAATTTATTTGAGCTTGAAAGAGATTCTAATATTTTATTGAATATGTTTTATGTTCTTAAAGGATGCTAAAATGAATTAAATAAATAAAATGAGTACATCTTCTAGCTTTCGGAATAGACCAAGCAGAAACCATTTAATTGAGTACTTAGTAATTGAAGAATGCAAAATATTTATTTAAATTAATATTTATTTATAACTATTTAGATGCTATTTATATCAACCAAATATGGAAGTATTTACAAATATTATATAAATCTATTAGCCTAATAAGATGATTTATCTATTTTCTTGTTTTTTAATTGAAATTATAATAAAGAGTTAATAAAAAATATTAATATTTTTTTTATTTTACAATTTAATTGGCTAAATAGAGATTTGATTGGAGGTTTTTAATGCATAAAATTAGATTAGTTTATAAAATAATATATACCACTAATATTTAATGTAAAATTTATCCCGCTTTTTGAGTGTTTCTTATAACTACCAATAATTTTATAAAAAGGATTTTTAAACATTACATTCTAACATATATGTTAGAATTCTTCTTATTAATTTATCTCTCTTTTCTCATTCAAAATAATTAGGTGATATTTGCCTTTATTAAAAATCAAAAGAGCAATCTATTCATTTTTCTAAGCTTTATAATTCATATCAACTAATTTAATTCTGAATAATTTACTTAGTATTAATTTTAATAATTGATAAGAATGCAAAAAAATCAATCATTTGTTTAAAATTATAATTTTAATCAAATCCTCAATTAAAATTTCTGTATGTTTTTAAAAAAAATAAATTATATTTTAAAAATCATGAGAAATATAATTAATAAACAAGCAAATTAGTATAATAATATTGATTTAAATTATAATTTTAGTTTATTGATCACTCCTAAATAAAATATCTGGAAATTTGTAATAAATTCTATATTTAATTTAATATTTTAATTTTATTTTAGGATATTTTTAGGATATTTAATAAAACATAATCAAAATAAAATTAAAAAGTAAAAGAAGATTTCTTTTTGAATCTTTTTAATACTTAATTTTATATTAAATTGTATAAATTTTGCTTCAGATCAGCATAGGAAATACTTTTATATTATAGAATCTAATTCACTTAAAAAAAATTCTTAAAGTATCTTTCATTAATATTTGGAATTTTTTTTTTATTAAATTGTAATATTTAATTATTTTTGTTAACCATTTAACGATTTTTGTTTATGAAATTAAAATTAATTTTTTTTAACATCTAATTTGGCTTATTATTTTAAAAATATAATTTCAAAAAAGGATCTATCTATATTGAAATTTAATAAATCTGCAAAGCAAGAGATATGAAACAATAAAAAAGCAATATATTGTGATTTGTTTGTTAAAAGCGTATATTTATCTAGTATTAAACGATCATTCTAAGTTTTTATTTAGTATAATTGAAAATTTTAAAATTAACATTCACATAACAATTTTTTAAGAAAATTAAAATAATTAATAACTTCTTTGAAGAGTTTTTGTATATGGAAGATTAATATTAGACAAGTCCCAACAACAAAGACAGTATGTCTAGAAAAAGCGATGCAAGATTGCTTACTGATAATAAGTTAAATGCTATTATAGCTGATTTAATTGAAAAAACTAAGATTTTAGCTGAAGAATTAAAAAATTCTAACAAGATTGCTGCTGAATTAATGCTTTAAAATAGCGAGCTAAGAAAAAAGTATTCAAATTTAAAAGACAAATTTTTGTAGTTTCTAAATGATGAAGAAATAATTGATTACATGGAATCAGATCACAATATGTAGTAGTCTAATGGAATCATCTTTAAACTAAAATAGTATGAAAACTCAGTTTAGAATCTAAAGACTGATAACATCAATTTAGAAGCAATTAACTAACAGTAGAAGCAATAAATATCTGATTTGTAAGTTAAAATTAACAATTTAGAGAAATCAACTAAGGCCAGCGAGATATTAAAGAGTATTGACTAAAATAAAGATATGGAAATTTAAAATTTAAAAGAGTAAATTAGAATTTTGTAGGATCAATTAAGCGGCGCTGATTAATCTCATTAATAGTCTTAATAAGAGTATGTCTCTGATAGTAATTACTATCCAAACCAAATTTAAAATAATTATGAAAGAAATAATTAGCAACAGCCTAAGGAAAAAATGACAAGAGCTTATAGTTAGATTTAGTTAGGCAATTATGATAATAATAATAACAACTTAAATTCTATGAAAAATAACGCTAATTTTATGAAAAAACAGTTAAACTAGTAACAGATATAAAATCCTTAAAGTGCTTACAATAGCTCTGAATAATTTAGTGGCAGAGATTTTTAGAATAACTTCAACAATCACTAAATGAGCAACATTCCTAGCTAACAAAATTTAGAAAATCAAAGTAACGGCATTTACTCAAATAACTCCCGCAAACCCTTATAATAAAAAAACAGCTATTACAATAGAAACTTTAATGAATACAATGAGTTGCTGTATTCTGAATAAAACAATGAAAATCTTGATTTAGATTTTTATCAATAGTCACAGTAAAGAGAAGAATAAGCTAAAAATGCTTAGCAATATCATGCCTAAAATAGATAATATCAGAACTAATAGAGTGTCTAGATGCAACAATAGCATGGTCATTACAACAATACAAACAATTAAAAACAATAAAACCTAAACACACCTTAAACTGTTTTTAATACCACTTTATAATATACAAGTGAAAATTAGGAAAATAATGGAAGTTTTGAAAATCGCTATTAAAATTCCACAGAAAGCAACAGATTGATTTTATCTGGTGGAGCAGGTAAATCGCTAATTGATCCTCACAAACCATTTGGAAGACATTAAAAATCACCCTCTTACATAGACCCTCAAGCTGCAGCAAAATATGCTAGGTCTACCGTTTCGCTAAAAAAGAATTAACCCACATAAAAAGGATAAACTATGACAATAGGCAACAATAAAAAAAAAATTTGAATGACATTAACTTATTACATTATTAATTTAGGTTTTTGAGTAACTTGAGTTTAATTATTATATAGATAGATATTTATTATATAGTTTTTTATTAACATTTTTCAAATATTGTAAAAAAATAAATTCTTTTTTTTAACTCATGAGAACTCACATAATCTTAAATTTATATTTAAATTTTCTTTACTCTAGAAACATAATATATATCTGTTTATTTTATATTAGCTTAGAATCTTAAATTTAATTTAATCAAAAATTTACTTAACTTAGTGTCAGACATTAAGCACATGAAATTTTTTGGCTTTTTATTAATTTCAATAATAAAAGAGTATTTAATTTCAAAATAATTAAAAAATGTTTTAAATTATTATTTATTTATACAAAAGTTTATATGATTTGTTTTTTAGTTTATAGATTACTTGATCAAAAAATTTTAACTTTCAACTAGTATTATTATTCAAATATATTCAATTGTATTGGTAAAAATTATTTAATCTATTAGAATTAAAGTGAAAGTGGTAGCTCTTGTAAGAAATAGAAGCAAATCTTTTTGTTAATGGATTAAAAAGATGAAAAAAAACATGGAGGAGGTTATAGTAAATAAAATTTGTAGGGCACTGATTAGCTGATTAAAGACATCACTTTAATATCTGTTACCTAAGGTTCAAAAATGTTAAGTAACTGGTAAAGTATATTTTCAAATTATAGTAGAAATAATTTATGAGAGATCAAGACTATATTGTTAAATTAATGTTTTCTTATTAAAAAGGGACCAGATAAAAAAATATAAGCTGGATAATAATAGAATAAAAGAGAAAATTGTAAGCAATTTTAAAATTACATAGTATTAATTTTTTTTATTTTATACAGAATTTTGTTGTTAAAAAAAATGAAATTGAAGATATTACGTAGAAGTAAAAGATATAAAAAATATAGGAGCAGGGATAATAATGGACTAAAAAAATATTAATAGAATTAGAGAGATAGGTAAAAATTGGAAATTTAATAATGAATTTATTATTTTTATAGTTATTCTCATAAGTAGAATTTACCCTTTAATTTATCTAACAATTAGGAGTTGCTAAGGAAGGAGATTGATAAGGTCCAATAGAATATTTAGCAAAAAAACTTAAAAGTTGGTTAAGGGTAACACTAAATTGGTCAATAGATAAGCGAGTAAGAACAAATATCGCAGTAGAGAAAATAATATTAGCAGAAGTTAGATAAACTCAAGGCTAAGAATAACAAAATGATTGCTGAGATATAGAAATTAAAAGAGGAAGTTAAGATCTCAAGGAATGAAAGAGCTTTTTTTGATAATGTATTTAAAAATTTAGAAAGAGATATGAAGCAAAAAGAGGAGTTGATTAAATAATTTGTTTTAGATAACACTCTAAATGGATATGAGTTAAAGAAATAGGAAGAAGTAAATGTCATGATAACAAAGCTGATGGAAAAGGAGCAGTAGCTATTTAAAATTGCATATGAAAGCTAAATGCTTAGTAAGCCTAATGAAATATACAACATAGAAGAATTGACTAGCTCAATATAAGTCGATAACTCCAAAATAAAAGAGACTTTAGATGAAGAGGATGAAGAAGAGGAAGAAAATAATTTTGAATCAAAACTTGAACCCAATTAAACATAAAATTTAAGCAGAATCCAAGAGATGAAGTATGAGAATTTCTTAAAATTGAAAAAAGAATTGATAGCTAAGGTGAACAATGATAAAGCTGAATGTGATAACAAAAGTGAATAAATTAAAAAGCTTTTATTGATGACAAATACAGAATCTATAGAATAATTTAAACTTGATTACAAAAAAAATGAAGATTAAATTGAGGAACATTACAAGCAAAGTGAATATTTGAATGGAGAAATCAGCTCATTAAGGAAATAAATACAAGAAATAGAAACAGAAATCTCAAATTACCAAGAATAAAAAGAAGATTTAATTCGTTAAATGGATTAGAAGAAATAAATAACTTCTGAAAAAGATAGGCTTATTAGAGATATCAAGTAAATTTAAGATACATAAAAGCGTATCAAAGAGAACAATATATAAATTGAAGAAGATCTCTATGTATTTTGTAAGTTGATTCCTCCAATGCTTCGTGAATTAAATGTTATGTCAGATGAATTTCTTAGGGAGAACATTCATATGAATATTCATCCAAATAACGTTTTAGATTTTTTTGGAACAATTGAAAAGAAAACTACACTTACGAATGTAATATATAATAGATTACAAGAAACTAAATTTGCTAATGTCAGGAAATCTAAAAAGAAAATGACTTTGATGAATACTTAGACTAACACAACGCCTAATAATAACTCTGCTACTAGATTACCTTTTAATTATGTTAAAATCATGGACAGAGAAAAGAAATAAAAATAACTCATAGACTACCTTGACAAGAGTAATATTTGCAGTTTTTCAAATATATTTTAAATTAATTTATTAAAGTATTTTTTTTACAGACAGATCCTATCTTTGCTTCCCAAAAAAAAGCATTTAATTTTTAATTGGTCATTTGTATGATTGATATGAGTTAAGAAATATTCAACTAAGATTTTTTTACTTTTTTTAGCAAGTTGATTGAATTTTCTTATTTATTTAGTGGTTTATATTATTTGGATTTTTAAAATGTAAGCATTGCAGCTATTTTCTTCTTTTTAAACATTTTTTAATTCAAAATTGGTAGAGAAGTTAGATAGATATAAATAAGTCTTATTTATAAAAAAAGAATTTATTCTAATTTAATTTATTATTGTTTTTTTTGATATGAAATGAAAATATTTAATTAAAATTTAAATTACTTTTTTCAGTAGGCTTGATTAATTTTCTTATTTAGCAACTTATCTAAGTCACATTTTAAAAAATTGTAAGTATTAAATAACAATTTTCATCTTTTAAATATTTTTATTAGAAAACTTGCTAAGAAGTTATTGATGGATCTTACTTCATGAAAAAAATTAATTTTTTTATAATTTCCTTTTTATTATTTTATAATTAGTGGATTAGGAAAAAGAAGCTGATTCTTTGATGATGCCTTCTCATTTTAAGTTGCAATGCTAAGTTGATTTTTCGAAGCTAAATTAGAATCCTACTCCATAAAAGTAGTTTAACTAGGTTAGAGACTCAATTAGAGTTCTATCTCATTTTTAAACAACTTAAAAAAAGAAAAATGGCGTAAAATGATAGATTATGCTATAGTTTTGCAGCTAATACTAAAATTATTATATTTAGAGCTAGATCATTTAATTTATATCTTAAAAGATTAGATTTTATATGCATCCCTTTTGGTAATAGCTTTCTTTTGTATAAAAAAAATGTGTATAAATAAATATCTTTAAAAGAGAAACTTCTTGCGATTCTATATGCAATAAAAAGTAAGTAGACGACATACAGATACGTCAAGTACTTGAAACAATAAAAATTTGATCTACGTACTTGCTTGATTTACTTATTAAATTAGAAATTAATTTTACTGTTTGATTCTATTAACGAATTTATCTTCTCGTTTAATTAAATTTAATTTCCTACGAAACCTTACGAAATCACTTACGCTATCTATAAATCTTGCGTAATTAGGATCACACTAGCGAAAATTTCTGTAAATTCAAAAAATTTTGCAACCTTATATTAAATTTAATTAAAATTTGCTCTACCTTTTGCTCTCATCATAATCATCCACAATCAAATCGAAAGATGATGCAATTGATCAATAAAATAACAAACAACCAAATCACATTTTATTTATTTATTTATTTTCCTCTTTGTAAATTGCATACTTTCTTCTGTTTTTGCTACTTAAAGAGGAGTTTTGCCACTCTCCCTATTTATTCTTATCTTCAAATATACTTAAAATATCTAAAAAAGCTTTAGTAGAATTAAACGTCACTTTATTTGGTATATGTTTTTTTTAAATTTATTGTATGTTAAAAGTTTTCCTCGTAAAAATATCAAATATCTTTTCAAATGGCTTATATCAAAAATAGTAAAAGGAATTACTAAATACAAAGCACTAACTAGCTAAGCAACTATAATCTAAAACTCACTGATGCTAATATTTACTATTTGCATTTTAACTAAGTAACTCAATATGCTCAGTTCATTTATCATCCGATAAATTCACCGAAAACTTTATTTATTATCAAGGCGTCATAATTTTTTTATTCTTCTATTTGAAAAAATTTAAGATCATTTAATTACAAAAGTGCTATTAAAAAGTGAGCTGTATAAATAGAAATCACAATTTTCTTCAATCCCTAAATTTCAAAATAATTTTTAATAAATAAAAAGTTAAAGGATATACTTCTCCTAAATTAAAAAAAAAAACATAAAAAAAGTAAAAACAAATGTTAGCTAATCTCTCCAACAAAGTTGCTTTGATTACTGGTTCCACTAGTGGTATTGGTCTTGCATGTGCTCACACTTTAGCTAAGGCTGGTGCAAACATTGTTTTAAATGGTTTTGGTGATGCCAACGAAATTGAAAAGATCAGACAAAACATCGAAAACACCTACAAGGTTAAGTCCATCTATGCTAACTACAACTTAATGAAGCCTACTGAAATTAAGGATATGATCGAACACATCAATAAAACTTTTGGTGGAGTTGATATCCTCATCAACAATGCTGGTATGTAACACGTTAAGCCTATTGAAGAAATGTAATAAATAAAATTCATTAAAAATACAAATAAATTTCACTTTTAGTGAGCCATTTTACATACCAAAAACGTATTTTAACAATCTTAAAATATATTTTTGAGAATAAAAATGAAAATTTGAATTTTAAGCTTATTTTTAAACATCATTCATTATAAAATAGGCCCGAAGAAATGTACGAAAAGATTATTGCCTTAAACTTATCCTCTAACTTCTACACCATTAAATACTGTATCCCTCACATGTAAAAGAGGAACTGGGGTAGAATTATTAATATTGCTTCAGTACATGGTAACAAACAAATACAAATTGGGTATTTTATTCTAATTAATTTTAATTTATAATAATAGGTAAGGTTGCTTCAGTCAATAAGTCTCCCTATGTTGCCAGTAAGCACGGTGTTATTGGTTTGACCAAGGTTGTTGCTTTGGAAAATGCCCAAACTGGTAATTATTTTTTTCAAAATACTCTTTATATGTAACTAAAAATAGCAAACAAAAAGTTAAAAAATAAGATAGCTTATCAATTTATTAAGACAAAATAAAAAGCAAAAAAATATTTAAATATTTTATTAAAAAATTTAGGTGTTACTTGTAATGCCATCTGCCCTGGTTGGGTCCTCACTGACTTAATTAAGAAGCAAATTGAAGCTTTAGCCTAAAAGAACAACACCTCTTTCGAAGAAGGTGCTAAAGCTTTACTTAAAGAAAAGCAACCCTCTCAATAATTTGTTAGACCTGAATAAATTGGTGAGACTGCCCTCTTCCTTTGCTCTGACTCTGCTTCTGAAATCAGAGGTGAAGCTATTTGTGTCGATGGTGGTTGGGTTGCTATCTGATCAAATAAATACAATAAAACTTACTTTATAACTATTTATTAACTCTCTTAAAATATTTTACATACCAATAAAGTATTCAATTAATGTATGAAACTTATATAATATCTTACATATTTTAGTATCAAGACATTTTAAGCTTTCATCACTATCATTAATTCATTCATTTATTAATATTTATAAACCTTAGATTGCTTTTTAATCTGATTTTCAACTGTATTTAAAATTGTATATTCTACTTATTGTAAATTAGTAATCATTTGAACTTCTTTAGATATGAATTTTCTTTTAATTAGAAGAATGCAAAAGTGTTAATTTAATAAATTAATAATACGTATGTACAATTTGTAACAAAATTTATTGAATGAAGTGGATAGCAAAAACCCATAAAATCCTGAATAACAAATATTCTATGTTAAAAAATAGATTAAGAATTAATTCCAATTAAAGGTTTGCAGTATTTAAATTACAGGTTAGACTTAAATGAGAATTTTTTAATTTGTATTATTTTTTAATTAAACACTATTTATGGATTTAAATATTTTTTTAACTTTAAAATATTAAACAAGTAAAATTCTTTTTTTATTTTGTTTCTTTGTTTAAATTTCAAATTAATAAAATTTTTATAATTTAAGGATATGCTAATTAGATAGGAGAATTTATCAACAAAATTCAATCTAAATAATATCAGTTAATTTTTTAGGATAGAATTTAAAATGATATTTTTTACTTCAGGTAGGTTTTATTTGTTTTTATAAATTTTGTTAACAATCATAAAAATAAAAAATTTTAGATTTAGTGATATTTTAACAAAAAAAAAATGCTTTGAAATGAAAAAAAAATAAATTATAAAAATGTTAAAATTTTTTACAATTTTTTAATTGTTTAGCTGTATCATACATACATATTTCACACGAAATTGAACATATTCAAAATTATTCATTAATTATTTCTGAGATATAATTTAGTACTTATTCTATATCTTTCTAATTTTGCGATTTTTAAATTGACTTTGTTAAATTTAATACACCAGCCTATATCGGTTCAAATAAATATCCTGGGGTATCATAATATATTGCAAAAATAGATTCAAAAATTACATCTAAATCATATTTTTTTTATAAAAAATAGAATGAAGATCTAGCAAAAGATTTACAATTTCTTAGAAATAAATTGTAAAACTTTTATTAACTTTCTTAATTCGCACTAACATGATAAACTATGAACACAAGTGACCACAGCTTTAGTAACTTTGCAAATATAAAATTTGGAGATATTTAATTTTCTTCAAGTAAAAGTTTATCAAGCACTCTTGAACAAAATCTTTAATCATATTGGTCATAAATTTTTTATTTTTATTGACCACTTCTGGCATTCCATATCATCACTTAAAAACAAGCACTACTTTTTGCATTAGATAGTTTTTATTTACATTTTTAGCATTCCTTTAAACTTTAGTTTGGTTATAACTTTAAATTTTTGGAAAGACAGCAAGAATTTTAACAATCTTTTGACGCTGATATCTCAGCCGAAATGAAGTAATCTTATGTGTATATTAAAACGTATTCATGTCTTACACATTAATTAGTTAAAACCATTGAAAAAACTGAAACTATTCCAGATGGAAAATTATCCCACAAGCTACTTGCACATCTTTAAATTTTTTATATGTTTTAATTAAAAAGAAGTTCGTTTATTTTTTACTATTCGTTATTGAGTTATCTTTAACCATCGATGTATAATTAAAGAGGAAATAAATGTTACCTTCCATTAATTTCATAATTTTATTAGAAGTATTAATACTTTTCTCTTAGCTATTAAGCATTTTAAAGTCTATTTCTTAATTAATATAAAATAGTGCTAGTACCACCAATCAATTTACCAAGACCTAAACTTACTAAAGATCCTTTTAAAATAGAACGTGCAAATGAATAAATTGCATTCATAAAAAAATGATAACTTTTTTTTCTTCAATATTTTATTTAATCAATAAATAAGAATTATTAGTTTGTATTTGTGATTTGGATTTTATTTATCAGCTTTTAGAATATTTTACATTTTATATACTTAAGTAATTAGAATATTTAATCTAATTATTAACTATTTTTAAGATCAGAAAAGTAATAATTAAAAACTTTTTGCTTAGTTTAATATAAATGAGTAATTAATTATTTTTTTTCCATGCTTTACATTAATACTTTATAGTTATCATATTGACTATGATATATTCACTCTTAAGCTCTTTAGAGCAACACAAATTTAATAAAAATTTAAGATTTCTTAAATTTAAATTAAGTTAAAATAGAGAAAATTAAAATGCTGATTTTTGAAAAATTTTTTAAATTATTAAACTTAGTTTTATTTAGAATTTTTTTGGTTTAAAAATATTCTTAAAAATGTTTGCTTTTAGTATTTAAATTTGAAATAAATTGATCATAATGTTTAATCAGTTTAATAATTATTTTATTTTAAACATGAACCAAATAAAATTATATATTTAAAACTAAAAATAGTTCTTGCTGTAAAACTAGAAGAAAAGAGAGTTTAATATTAAAGTATTTTATGTTTAATAACTAAAATAAAAAAAAAGTCCTCCTTTTTGAAAATAACAGAAGATGAAATAGATTATTATTTTCATTTTTTAATTTTAAAATAAAAAATTTAATTATTATTTTTATAGAATTTAATTTTCAGATATAAAATTAATATGTTGGAAAATAAATTATTTTTTGAATATTAAAGTTTTTTACAATTGTAATTTTTTTTAAGTGAATATTTTAATATCTTATTGCTTACAATTGTTATTGAACGTTTATAAATTTAACTTTTTTTGAGTAAATTCATTTATTATTCTTAGTTCTGTTTTCATATTTTAGTTTAAAAGATAGAAAGTTATTTATTATAAATGATCAAAAATTTTGTTATTTTTTTTGAGTTTTACTAACTATAAATTATTTAATTCCTTTATTAATCATTCATTATTCTATAGTTGGAGGAGGTGGAGAACTGTATGATTTAAGAGCTTTCCTTTTAATATCAAGAAATTCTTAAATGCTTTCTCTGGCTTTTTAATTGAATGCTCCATCTAAATTATTTAAGTTGGAGAGTCTTCTTACTTTAATTTTTGATGATTAACTATCTGAATCTGGAATGTCAGTATAGACTTGCTACATAAAACAAGAGCAAGGTAGGTTTATACCTTTTCTAAAAATTCTAAATGAGCAAATTATGGAAATTAAAAGGAGACTTAGCAGCACTATGGTGCAGATTATCAGGGCCAGGTGAAATGTTTTGATTTATTTTTACTCATTTAAATTACTTTGAACTTAAGTTTAATTAAAATATGTTAGATTTACTTATTATCTTTCATACATAAAGTAATAGCTCTCTGATAATTATCCTAAATTATCTTTAATTTCAAGTGAGGCCATTATACTGAAGTATAATTCTGTTTTCATAGTTGAATTTTTAGTGGAATTTTCTATGCTAACTATTTATTGAGGATTGTATTTTTATATTGCTTTTAATATATCAGCTTTTTAAATTCTAAAATTATTTATTTCTTCTATTTAAGAATTAAAGCTTCTTTTTTCCATAATATAAAAGCTATGGTACATTCTTGGAATTGAAAAGCAAGGATTACAATAACTGACATGGGATTAGTTATTAGATATTTGGAAATAATATACTACTTTAATTGAAGAAAAATCATTCATTTACTTCTTCAATGCTTTAGTATTATTGAAGTCAAGTATGTATTGTAATTTTTATGCTTCTGTATTGTTGTTGCTCTAAATTGACGGAGTAGATTATGTAAATATTTATTCAGAAATATTCTCTACAACTGTTTTATTTAGTGCCAAATAATTAAATTTTATATCAAGAAAATCATAATCTTATTTAACTTGGTACTAAATATCTGGGACTTAAATTAAATCATATGGGCTATATTCGTCTTAGTAGTACATATGCAAGTTCAAGATAACTTAACCTTACTTTTAAGGCTTCATCAAATCAAATTATAAATAGTAATAATCACTTTTATCTATGAAAAGACTCAAGTTCTACAGATTTTCAAGAGTGAAATTTATATTTTATGAAAAAATTTTTTTCTTTTCACTCCATTCTATTATTAAAAAATAAAAATTAAATGTTGAAAAAGTTTAAATGAATGAGTTTACATCTGAAGTTAAAAGTTCCATTGCAAGCGAAGAACTGAAAATAAATAGTTGTATTAGCCCTTGCATAGAAGAAAGCAATCTAAGAAGGGGCATTATCTTCTGCTGTAAAATAGTACTTAAAGCCTGGTTTGAGATAATAGTAATTGCTTTGAGTGTACAGGATAGAATAATAAATAGATATGTTGTAGTTAGAAGAGTAGTTGTTGAGGATATCTAATTGATAATACTACTGCTTTTTATTTTTAGTTTCTATGTAAATAAGCCCATCATTAATCTCTAGGACTTTATACTAATCTTATTATACCATTGTGCCTGTTTATAAGTCTGTTAACTAAATTGTGGGGGTTATTTTTATACTTTTTCTTTGTTTTAAATGAGACATTATTTTAATGTCTTTCTTTACTCTTTCTATATTAAGATCTGAATAATCAAGATAGTAATAAATAAAAATATTCGATGTAGTTTGAGGAAAATACATATTAAGTGTATTCATTGTGGAAACATCGTAGAGTTTATCTTCATATATTCTTCCATAATCTATATTATCTCCAATAGCTCTTAAGTTACCAAAAGTAGGGGTATTTTTATCTTGAGAATATACATAAAATGAGTAAATCGAGTCACTTTTCCCTTTCACAGAAATGTATACTTCTTTGTAAGAGTCCCCATCTATGTCTAATTCGAATTAATTTTAATATTCATCAATTATTGATGAACTTTAAGAAAGTTATTGATATCTGTTTGACTTCACAACAGGGTCACTTGAAAAGTAAGTAACGGCTTCTATATCACTACTTAGTAGATTTTCTAAAGAAGTTTCTACATCAATACATCCATATTAGGTTTAGACATAGATGGTTATTAATTTTTTTTGAGGCTCTACAAATTAATTTTTTACTTTAAAGTAATAAAATTTCTTTTAGAAATTATCGATTTCCTATTCCACTTAAGTAAATTAGGAAATTTTCTCTAAGGTTTATTATTATTTAGTTTGCAAACTGAAAATAGTTAAATTGTTATTTTTAATATCACTTTAAATTATAACAATAGCTATATTATAGCTGTATGGCTTGCGCCTTTTTTGGTTAGTTTGATTATATTCAGAATGATATGCAATCAGAGTAGATTTTAGTGTATATCCATCTGAATATTATATAGCAGGAATAAATTGAGGATCAGTTAAATTATTGTTATTGTAATTAGAAATTTCTTCAGGAGTTATTTTACATTTTTGGTTTTTCTTTACACTCTCTTCACAGTTTTTTACTATCATACCTAAAGATTTTGTTGAGCCAGGTTTTTTGGCTTTTAAATTTAAATCTTAAAGGCTCAAGCTAATTAACATCTATTTTGTCAAATTAAACTGTAAATCATAAGTAATATACTTTAATTCGCTAGATGGTTAAAATATTACGTATTACAAATTGTTTAAGTCTAGAGATTTCTATTATTTCAAATCGCTTAGATAGATTTTTATTGTAAATGATAAATTATGAATCGCTTTAATTAAGATATAAAAATGAGGTTCTCCTGTATTCTTCTAAACAAAATACTTCTTGTCTAAAGTGTAAGTTTAAAAATTAGATACTTAATTTGTAAATCTGTATTTTTCTAATTAATCGTATGGATTTTAGTCTATGTAGATTTGCCCATCACCTTCATGCACTTTTAAATCGATAGATACTGAGCTTTTTAATTTGCTTATATCACCACAATTTGCTTTGAGCAAAATTTGTTCATTTTCACTTTATTTATTTATTAATTAATTAAAATTAGAAGAATTGCTTACATGTATTTGAAAAAAAAAGAGCTAATTAATTAAATTAATAATCAAAAGTGAGAAAGAAAACAAGAAACAAAAATAGGTATAGTGTAAGTTTAGCAACCAATAAAAGAAATTTAATTTACCTTAGAGCGTAACTAAATTTATTGTTTAAAATAATATCTATTTCTTCTTTATAATAAATATAATCTATAGTAATCATGAATTTTTCATTTTATTAGCTTCTTAGTACTAGAGTATAATCCTCAAGACTAGCTAGCCCTTAATTAGGTACAACCTTAATTATCTTGCCAGAAGAACTTGTAACCAGTGTATTTTATAAAGAGTCATTTATAGATTAATAATTGCTTCCTTAAAAGATATACATATCAAATGTACCTTCTGAGCTAGAAGCGAAAACGACTTTTAATAAAAATCCTTTAATTTTTGCACCTCCTAAGCTAACCATAAAATTTAATTTTTTTATATACTCTCTAAAGTTCATATTTATTAACTGCTTTTAGCTTTATATAGTTTCCTTGCTCTGTTGGTATTAAGCCAGTATTTCGAACTCACAAGAGTCTGAACATTAAATAATTATATATATTTTTTGTTTATCTTAAATCACATCTTTTCCAATAAAACATATTGTAGAACCTTCACCGCATAAATATCCTTGTCTTTCTGGTTGATACTATATAAATATTAAAGGTTTTCTTCCTTAAAGCTAGCTTCCATTTACACTTATCATTAGGTCTTCTTTAGGATCATATGATTAAGCAATAAATATTCCTTCTAAAACATTTATTTTACTTTTTTTGTTTAATTTCTAAGCTTTAATTATATCATCATTTTGCACAAATTTTCTTACATAAGGAATTCCAGTTTGCATTTAAAACCATTGAGAAGATTCTATTATTTCATTTAAGGAGAGCCCGTCGCTTATTTAAAAATTTTGGCAGAATGCACATGCAAGATAAAATATAAGTATCAGTTGAAAGTTAATGTTCATAATTACAGATTTGTTCAAACTAAAGTTATCTTAAATTTGCCAATTAATTAATAATAAATAATGATTTTTTATTCAATTTTTGTAAAATTTTGGAATTAATTTGATATTTTAGAAAAAAAATTATCTTATCAACCTGTCATATATTTATTTATCTTGCATGGTTTAAAAATCATTCATTATTATTCTACTTTCTAAATTAAAAGTAAATGAAATCTATCAATCATACTGTCCTGTTAATTTTTGTAAAATCACTAACCTTTAAAATTGTTATTTAAGCATATTTTTTTTTATTTTATACTGAATACTTCTTAATACTTTAACATGTATCAATATTTCAATTGTTAAAATATAAGCAATTAGTATTTTAGTGTTCTAACAAAGAATAAATAGAATTTGAGTTATAAAATTAGTATTAAAAAGTTAATTATTCAATAAAAGAATTCATCAAATTATTCTAAATTTCCATTCAATATTTTAAATTTAAATAATTGCTTCTTTTTAAATAAAAATTGACCTTTATTTATCTTATTTTATAACTGATAAGCTAAATGTAAATAATAAGTTTTCTAATTAGGAACAATATAAAATTTGAGTGATTATATTATCATTGTAAAGCTAACCATTTGATAAAGAAATTCTTTGAATTATTCTAAATATATATTCAATATTTTGAATTTGAATAATTGCTTCTTTTTAAAATAAAAATTTACCTTTATTTATGATGTTTTATATATGATAAGCTAAATTTAAATAATAAATTTTCATATTAGGAACAAAATAAAATTAGATTTATTATATTAGCTTTATAAAACTAACAAATAAATAAAAAAATTTATTGAATAGTTTTAAATATTTAATTCAATATTAAAAATTTAAATAGTAATTATTACATTTTTAATTAAAAAATTTATTTATTTATATAAGAATTTTAAAATTTATTTATCCTATTTTCTAACTTTGCTAAAACTAAATATAAATTTATTTATTAATCAATTTACATTTATTAAACTTTTTGTTCATTTCAATAAAAAAATTATTGCTAAAATATAAGAATACTTTAAGTTTTTGTTATTATTTCATGTTAGTTTAGATGTAAGCTTGCTTAACGAATTTAAAAAGCAACATTTAAATTGATTGGATACTATATTTTCTTTTTTTATCTAACGAATAAGAAAACATAAATACCGGATTAAAATTTTCTAATGAAAAACCCTAAAAAATATTCTATCAAAATTAAATAATCTGTTAAAAGACAAATGGGAGGTTTTTAATATTTAATTAAAAGACACCATAACTTTATTTATAATTTTTATTTTTCTAAATATCATAAAAAGAAAGCTATTTGGTTGTATAAAAAACATAAATGCTTAAAAAGCAAAAAGTTATTTATATTATAGATTATATGTATCTCTTTTGTTCTAATTATATTAATTATTAAAATGTAATCTTATATAACTAATTTTAACAATAAACTTTTTAAAATCTTCAGTTTCTTCATTTTTTGTAATTTGAATAAGTTTTTCTATTGTTTACATTCAAATTAAAAAAATTGTTGAAATATAATATAAATTGAAATTTATTAAGTCATACAGTTTTTTTAATTTGAGTTAATTTTTTCATCCAGTTATTCAAAATAACAATTTCTATAAAATATTAGTTGAAACTTTGATAGTAAACTGTTAAGAAACACTTTTTTATATTTTTCGCTATTGATGATGAGGTTCTTATTTACTTAAAAAATTATAATTGATTAGTTATTGATAAATTATTATTTGAATCTATCAGAATTTGTTTGCTAACTTACATTTTTTTGTAATATTTAGATGAAATAACACAATTTAATATGTAGAATTTTAGATAATTATTTTGTTCTTTTAAATAATTGAAATTTAAAAAAAAATAATTTTAATAAATTTTTGAATTATTTAAAAATTAAAAAATAATAGCATAATTTAGCAACTTTACTTTTTAAGATTGATTTATTAATATTTTCAAACGACATGCAAATGAGTTAAGAAAAATAACCAAATGTGGTTAATATAAAATTTAATAGCATGGTAAAATATATATTTAAAACAAAAGATCAAACATAAGATTTTAAATTTATATTGTAATTAAAGAATAGTGATTAGTTTTAATTTCACCTATAATTAAACTTTGTGAAATTTTTAGCATATAATAATTTTTTTTAATTTAATTGAATAATTTTATAAATAAAAAAAATAATTTAAATAAATGTCTGGATAAGAGGATTTATTGAAAATTTAACCTCTTCTCTTTGATGATTCAAAAGAGTAGTTTTCAACGAATAGTAAAATATATTAATTTATATGAATTATTTAGTAATTACATAAATAATAGGTACAGCTTCTGTAATTGTTCCTTAGGATACTCATAATTCAAATAATGAAACCTCAACTTAAAATGAATAAATAAATTTAGAAAACAAATTTATTGATTAGAAGCGATTATGGATGCTTCCATTTATAAGCACAGTTTTGTTTGGGGCGTTTTACAACTAAGCTTTTTAATCTGGTATTAAAGAGCAACTAGTTTAATCTATGGGTATGAGTTCTTTTCAATATCAAATGTTTGTGCTCATTCCAACACTCCCCAGTATTCCACTTTCATTGGTTATAGGACCTGCTTTAGATACTTTAGGTGCTAGAAACGGTTTAATTCTGTTTTCGTGTTTACTTGCTATAAGCATGGTCTTGTGCACTATTGCAGACCCTCTGTAGTCATATGGTATACTCATGAGTGGAAAAATATTACTTGCTATTTCATCTGACTCTTAAACTATTGCTTAAGGTAAAAATCAAAATTATATCATTTCCTTAACTTACATAAAATTTCTTTTATTATCATTTTTTTGATGAATAAAAATTTTTTCATTAAAATTTTGTTTATATTAGAAATTAATCAATAAATATTTAATCATTTTTTGATAAAAATTTAACTAAATAAGGCTTTATTTAATAAAAAAAATTAATTTAAGTTGTCAAACCTAAAATAAAATCTTTGTTGATTATATTATCAAACTAATCAATATGTTATTTCAATAGTTTTAACTAAAATTTTTTTAATTAATAAAATAATTGCTTTGTAAATGTTATAATCAATTAATTTTGTATTTTTAAATTTATTAGGATGTATTCTTGGAAAATGGTACAAATCGAAGGGGCTTGCTAGAACATTTACAATCAATAGTTTGTTTTGCAAAATAGCTGCATCAACTTCAGGAATCCTATATCCTATGCTCTATGATAAATCTAATGGTTTATTTTTACCATTTTTTATTGGTTTGATAACTTGTTTATTTAGTTTGGTTTCTTCCATTTTTATTTTTGTTTTAGACAAAAAAGCAGATGATTATAACTAAAATTTATAAAGTAAGAATCTAGTGTACAAATATAAATTTAAATTTAGTGATCTCAAAAAATTTTATGGTGTTTACTGGTGTTTTGCTATACTTAGCCCTTTGACTTTTGGAGCCTTCATAGCCATTTAAAATTATTTGCAAAGTGTACTAACTCATAAATTCTAAATCAATCAAACTTTAGCTGGAGAAATGCTCTCTATCCCATATTATATTGCATATTCAGTTCCATTATTTGGGATTATGGCAGATAAGTTTGGCCAAAGATTAATCATGATGATTTTAACAAGCTCATTTGGTGTTTTATCACTTTTTTTGCTTTTTATAGCTCCTTAAGGTTCTAATAGTGCATAAGTTTGGTTAGCACTAGTTCTTCTTGGGTTATTTTTAAGCTTAGTGAGTGCATATCTATATCCGACATTACCCTTTATAACTCAAAAAAACCTTCTGAGTACAGGATTTGGTATAGCTTTTACCACAAGAGGCGCTTGTAATTTTTATCCATTTTTTATTATTAAAAAATTTTTCAAAACTCTTTAAAAAAGTATCTTATAAATAACTATTTCGAATTAATTCACTTCTAAATATTCATAAAATATTTTTTTAATTTTTTTTATTCTATGTTTAATAAATTTAAAATTATTTATCTAAATTAAAATATATTCTTTAATAAATTATTAGTTGTGTCATTATTTTCTTACTTAGGTACTTTCCTGATGAAGGAAGATAACTCAGGAAGTAATAACTATATTTTAACTTATATGATAGTATTCCTTACTGCTTTGGCTGTTTCAATTTTCACTTTTTACTTTGACAAGAAAAGGGGAGGTTTTGTAAATTCTAAGGCACCATTAAAATTTTTAGAATCTGAAAAAGAATTGGAGTGAAAAAATTTTTTTCTTTTAAAAATAAAAATAAAAAGTTCAGTTTGATTGGGCATAGTTTTAGTATAAAACTTTTTAATGATAAGCTATTTAAAAAAATATGTTAATTAATATTAAATAAATGTATTTAATCATTATTAAAATAATTTAAATAGTATTATTACAATATTTAAAATAAATTTTATTATTTGTTTTATGTATGTTCAGATATTTATATTTACTCTTTTATTTTAAATTATTGATTGATGATAAATTTTTAAACATATTAATATATAATTTTTTTAATATAATTCTTTTATGATTTAAAATATATCTAGAAGTATTTCTGTGATAATGGTTTATTGTCATATTTAAAGCGTTATAAATTCATACTAATTCTTTTTAAAATAAAAAACAAAAACATTTTTGGATATTTAGTTTTTAATTTTAAATTATTAATGAGAAATGTTTAAACATCTAAAAATTTAATTGTCTTAATATAGTTTGTTTATGAATTAAAATATATTTAGAGGTATTTTCATGATAATGATTTATTATTACCTTCTTTTTAAATAATTAATTGATATTTTACATGATAAAAAATTCATATAAATTCTATTTATTATGATAACAATATTAGGGAATAGCATATTCAAAACGATATTAGTTCAGTAAAATACAGTATTTAAATTATTTTGAATATCTCCCTTATCAAATATCTATTTTTAAATAATAAATATACTTATTAATATGAGCAAAATAAACCTAATCATAAAAATATTTCGTTAAATAATAGTAAGTTAGAAAAAAATTATTTTTCCTTTTAAAAACATTAAAATTAAGATTATTCTTTTATTAGATTATAAAGATAATCATCCAGTAAATAATATTTTAAAATCAGAAACATTATTTATAAATAAATAAATATGAATCAAACAATTAGATCAGTAGAAAGTAGCTATTATAATTTATTCTATGTTATCAAAATTTGATGTTTTTAAATAAGATTATTACATATCTAGTTTTAATTTCTATTAATAGTTAGATATACAATTTTGAAAGTAGCTATTATAATATATTCTATGTTATCAAAATTTGATCTTTTTAAATAAGTCTGTTTAAATATTTAGTTTTCATATCGATTCATAGTAAGATATATCATTTTAAAAAAATATTTTTTTAGTTCATAATCTAAAATAACATAAAATAGTCTGCATTATTGATAAATTACAGAATTTACAGTTTAAGTGTCATTAAATTTGTTTTTAAGAATAATCCTTCTCTTACCTGTTATTTACTGGAGTCAAAATATTTTGAAATATTTCAGTAAAGTTTAAAACATATTCCAATTTTAATTAAAAAGAATAAATATTAAAGTTCATTATAATTAGAGCATATCAGTCCATTAGTAAGTAGATTAAAAAATCAAAAAAAAAGCTTTTGGACTTTTGGAAGTAAAAGCATAATTTGTATAACATCAGTAAAATTTCTTTAATTTCTAGAAATTATAATGAAATAAAATAGATTAGTATTTGATTAGTATTTCTTTTATATCATCAAAAAAAATTTGGCATATCTTTTTTATTTATGATATTGCCAAATATAATCTATCTATTTTTATTTTGATGCTTAAATAATTCCTCCTTAAAGTCTATTTTTAAACAAAAAGACTTTTGTTGATAGAGAGTCATTTAATGGACTAAAATTTACATACAATTGTAGTTGCTTTAAAGAGTAGAAATAATCATGCATATTGATAAAGTAAATTCATATACAGTTTGTCAATCTAAGTGATTTATACCAAGCAAAATATATTTATTTTTCCAATACTCATTTATAGGAATAATTAAGTTATTCTATAAAGATCAGTAAAAGTTTGGAAATGCTTAGGAATTTTCAATATATTTACTGGATTAATATTCCTTTGTAGCAAGCAGATGCATTTTTTTATTGCGTATTTACATCTGCGTTATATATATTACTATTGTTTAATTTAACAAGATGGTTTTATTAATGAAATTTATTCAAATTAATAAATTTGTAAATATAAATTCAGTAAAAAATGACACAAAAAAATAACGATTCAGTAAACGCTTCATATAAACTTGATTTAATTAAGATCTAGACTTTTTATTAACTATTTATGAATTTCAGTAAACGCTTTAAACATTCTCACACAAATACTCTAAAAATATCGCTTTAATTTAGCTTTTATATTGGCATTTTATAATTAAATGAAGATTATAATTTTAATGATGCGGGTTTGTCTGGTTTGATTTTTGATGAATTCGAAGAAGGTTTTTTTTTGGAGGTAAATTTTTTGCTTTATGTGGATTATTTAATATATTGATATGATTGTGTGAGACAAATATCAAAATATAACTAAATAACAAATTAAATTAATCAAATTACATATTTTGTATGGTTTTTTTCTTTCATAAAAATTTATATCTTAGTCAGAGAATTTACTTTGGCACCACAATTTTGTTTTTGTGCTTTTTCCCTGATGTTTTGCAAAAAATCTAGAAGATGATTATTATACATCAAAATATTTTAAAATGAGAATGATAATTTTATAAATTTTGAAATGTCGCTCCTCTAAATGATCTTTTAAATTTATTAGTATGGTAAAACTAAAATGTATTCTCTCATTTTTGTCAGAAATAGAAACTTTTCTATATTTGATATTAACTTTCTAATTGAATGTCCAAATTTATTTGATTTCTGATTTACCAAAAATTTTTTACAAAGTATTCTGATTTGCTAGAATTTTCATTTTTTATAAGAAAGAATATCGAAATTTTGCGAATCGGTATTTAAAATCCAACATGCTTTTGGATTGGAGAATAAAAACTTATTATAGAGGCTTTAAGAAGGCAAAAATTAAAGTAATTGGTAAGGGATTATCTATGGTAGAGAAAAATCAGATTAAAAAAATAGTTTTCAAATTTATTTCTCAATTTTAATAATACTTAACTTTGTTCTAATACACTCAATTTACGATGTTGATAAATTTAGTTCTAATTGTTTTTTGGGTGGTTTAAATGCTCATTCAAAATATAAGGTATTGAATTAACTCTTTGTTCAAATTATTTAATTGCATTATAATTCGTATGGCATTTGGCTTAATGCTTTTGTTTTGGGACTCAATACAGCTTAACTAATACTCAAACAAAAAACATCGACTATTTAATAATTGTGAAAAGTAAAAAAAACTCATTATATGTTGGGTAATTAATTTAATACTTTTGTTCTAATTTTATAATTTTATCAAATTTCCCTAATCAAGCTAGACAAAATAGAAATGTTCTTGAGAATGTCTTTTAAATTAAGAAAATGACCTATTTAGATAGAAATGCTTGTTTTTCAATTTCTGTTTTTAATGGATTGATATTTTGCTAAATTGTTGCTAAACGCATTCTTTTACTTGACAAATTTTTAAGCAAATTAAATCTCTTTAACTGGAGTAAAATAAATAAGCTTATAATAGCAACTGCATTTATTAATTGACTTTTCATAACTAGTGCAAAGTAGTTAGCGACCTAAAAAAAGGGTTTTTGTTATAAATTGTTATATGATTCGTTTAAATATGTAGACTTTGTATCTTTAGAATGACGAACTTACTAAAAATAAACACATACAAACTGCAAAGAGAAAAATGAACTTAATTCATTTAAATTTTAAAATAATAATTTCTCAAAAATGTTTAAGTGAATCACCATGTTTTACAATATTTTGTAGGCCTCTTCATAATTAATTAAATGAGTAATCTAAATACAAATTTATTTAAGAAAAGTTTCTCCTATTATATGTGAGATGATGATTGATATTATTTCTGATCGTAAAAAATTTTTGATATTAAGTCTTCTCCTAAATTTATAATTTAGAGAATGATGTACAATTCAAATTAAATTAATTGAGAAGCACGTTTACCTTAACTATTTTAATTATATTTTATCAAATTTTTGATTAGACATCTTTTTTAAATCCAAGACCTAGTAACTCCCAATAATAATTTGTAAACAAAAAAATTTAATAAATCACAATAAAAACTCTACAAACAAAAAACCCATTTCTATAAAAACTCACTCATACAAATTACAATGTGCGGTATTATTGGTGTTCTCACTCAAAAGACTGATGCTGAAGTTGCTGTCCTCGAAGGTATTGAACTTCTTTAAAACAGAGGTTACGACTCTGCTGGTATTGCTTCTATCAAGGCTGGTGAAACTGAATTCACTCTTACTAAGTTGGCTTCTGACTCTATCAAGAAGATCGATTGCATCGATGTCTTAAAGGAAGTCATTCCTCAAAAGCACAAAAACTCTTACATTGGTATTGGACACACCAGATGGGCCACTTGCGGTGGTAAGACTGATCAAAACGCTCACCCCCACTTTGATTAAAATAAAAGAATCATGCTCTGCCACAACGGTACTCTTGACAACTTCACTGAAATCAGAAGTGATTTGCTCGCTTAAGGTGTTAAGCTCTCCTCAGAAACTGATTCTGAATTGATTGCTTAATTGATTGCTCTCGAATTAAAGAATGACGAATCTCTTACCACCTTCAAGGCTGTAAAAAAAGTCATTGAAAACAAACTTTAAGGGTAACTTATTTATTATATCCTATATAACTTCTAACAGCAAACAATAAACAAAAAAATGTATTAAAATTATTTCTTTATTAAAATATAGTCAATGGGGTTTGGTCATTATTGATAAGTGCAATCCTGAAAGCTTAATTGTTGCTAGAAATGGTTCTCCCATTTTGATTGGTATTGCCACTGATGCCATCTACGTTGCATCTGAAAAGATTGCCTTCGAAAAGTACACTTCCAACTACATTTTACTCCAAGATGGTGAACTTATCGAATTCAACTTGAAGAACATGTCTGAAATCTACAAGAACAACAAGGACAGAATTTAAGTTATCAAGGAAAAGAATGAAGTCCAAATTGTTCCTAAGTCTCCCTACAAACATTTCTTTGAATAAGAAATCTTCGAACAACCTGAAACTCTCCTTAAGACCTTCAGTAATGGTGCTCGTCTCCTCCAAGAAAACAGACCCAAGTTAGGAGGTCTCGAACCCTACTAAAACGATATCAGCAAAGTCAAAAATATGGTAATTAGATTTAAAAATGTTCAAGCAATCCAATTTTCTAGTTAATCGAATGAGGAAAAAGGTGATTAATTTTGTTAGTGATAAATAAGTAGAAAAAAAGAAAAAGTTATAATTAGATAATGGAAAGAAAAAAAAATATAAATTAGTAAAAGAAAGTAATTTGATTGCATAATAATAAGGTAAATGAGTGAATCTAAATTAGACATAAGTAAAAGAAAAAAAAAAGAATTAAGAAATTCGCACAGAAAAGGTGTTTAATTTAAAAAGATTTCATTCAATAACCTTAATATAAAAGAGTTTGAGTAATTTAATACACACTAATAAAAGATATTTAAAAAAACAAGCAAATTTTTACTAACCTAATTTAATTTTACTCTAAAAAATTAATTATTAAAGATTTCTTAATTAATTATTTAATTAAAATAATTCAAAACAAACAAAGTAACCCCCTACATTTACACAAATCAAATTAATTCCTAGCCTCACAATTTGATTAATCAATCAAATAAATAACTTTAACTCATTATTAAAATTTATTTTTATATAAAGGTTATTGTTGCTTGCGGTTCAAGCTACTATGCTGGTGTTTATGCTAACAACTTCTTCAAGAAATTGAAATGCTTCAACTCTTGCTAAGTTATTGAAGCCTCTGAATTCACTGTCCATGACTTACCTGATGAAGATGGTGGTATGATTTGTATTTCTTAAAGTGGTGAAACTGCTGATGTTAGACACTGCTTACAACTCGCCTAAGAAAAGGGTTTATTCACTATTGGTGTTGTCAACACTGTTGGTAGTTAAATTGCTACCTCTGTTAACTGTGGTGTTTATGTTCACTGTGGAAGAGAAGTTGCTGTTGCTGCTACTAAATCATTCACATCCTAATGTGTATCTCTCATTATGATTGCTGCTTGGATTTCCAGCGTCAAGGAAGAATAAAATAAAACCCACTTACATGACAGAGTTCGTCCTTTACTCATCCAATCTTTACGTTCTATTCCTACTACTGTTGGTATCACTCTTTACCAAGTCAAAGAATAAGTTAAGCCTATTGCCTAACATCTTGCTAAACAAGACCATATTATTATCTTGGGTAAGGGTACTTGCTCTTCCATCGCCAAGGAAGGTGCTTTGAAGCTTAAGGAATTAACTTACATTCATGCTGAAGCTTTCTCTGCTGGTGAACTCAAGCACGGTCCTCTCGCTTTAATTAACTGTGAAAAGCCCAAGAGCACTGCTGTTATTCTTATCATTCTTGATGATGAATACTACCATGACATGAGTCTCGCTTTAAGTGAAGTTCACAGCAGAGGTGCTTACACTATCGTTATTACAAACTGCTTAAAGAAATTAGCTAGTGATAAAGTTGATGCCTCCATCCAAATCGAATAAAAAGATATGTTATCCTCATTAATGTGCGTTCTTCCTCTTCAATTACTTACATACGAATTATGCACAGTCTTAGAAAGAAACCCTGACAAACCCAGAAACTTAGCTAAGTGCGTTACTGTTAAATGAAAGAAGCAAATTTCTTTTTTCATTAACTGTCCAAAAGGATAATTTAATAAATCTTCTACTAAAAAATAAATCAACTTTATATTAATTTAACATAAACTTAATTATTTTAATGTATTAAAAGTATTTTACATATTACCGTTAATCTCAATTTAATTTTTTCATACTTCAAAAAACCATTTTATAAAAAACTTAATAAAATTTCAAAAATAAATGTTAATTTCTTTTTATCAGTGAAATTTATTTTCTTTACATAAAAATGCTAATAAAACGTTGGATTAAAAACTCTAAATTGATTGATAAAAAATAAAATCTATTCTAATTTTTTAAATTATTTTCTTGAAACAAAAATTTTTGTAAAAATATTTTATTGTTAATTTCTGTAATTTTTTTTGTCATCTAAATTTTTAAGTTAGATTTTAATGCTAAAAAATGAAGCTATTTTCATTTATTTAATTCATTAAAATACTAATTAAAATTTAGAAAGATATTTGGTCAATTTAAATTTTCTTTAAAATGAGAAAAAATGGAGAGTAAAAAATTATAAATTGAGATTATTTTTAGTAAAATAGATTTTAAAAATGTTTTTGATTAAAAATTCATATTTAATTTCATAAAAAATAGAAGAATTAAAGAAATTTAAAAAGAGACAGTTTAGTACGCAAATTTGTTTATTATTTTTTTCTAGAGTTTTTCTTTTTTATATAAATTCAAAATATTTATTTGATTAATAAACAGAATTTGTATCATCAAAATATATTTTTAAATATAACCAGGTTTTCTTTAGAATATTAAATTTTTTTACTTTTAAATTGTCAATTAAATTAAATGTGGTTTCTCTTTTTTAAACCCTCAAAATGGACATTTGAAATATTCATTAAATTTTTTATCTACTAATTATTAGAAATAGTTGAAATATTTTAATTTTTATTAGCTGAGTTAATATGATTAGTATTATTTAAAAGCTAAGTCATCATGTTAAGATTAAAAAAATTATCAATGAAAAAGATTAATTTAAAGAATTAATAAAAAGTAAATTTGAAAATGGAAGAGTTAATAAACTTAAGGGAACTTAGAAGAATCATAGTAATTAATACACATTTAGGTGAAATAGATATATGGGATGTATATTATATGTTTAATCTAATAATTTTATTTACTTTTTTATTAAAAAATAGAATAAAGATGTAGAAGATTTTAGAAAAAATTATTTCGAAATAAGTAGATTATACTAAATCTTATAAATAAAAGACAGCTATTCTCATTTAGATAAAAAGATAAACAAATAAACCTATGAAAATTATAATAAATGAAATATTTTATTATTTATTTTACAAATGTTACTTATTACATAAAAATGTTTATGATAAATTTAAAAATTATATTTCCTTAAAAGTGTTTATTCTAAAAAATTATTTTTATCTGCCAAAATTATTTTAATTATTTGTTATTTTATAAATGTAAATTTATTTTTAATATTCAATATTACTCGTTTTACCACATTTGGAATAGTAAAATTATTGCTTATAAAAGCTAATATTTAAAAATAATAAATTAGTTAAATGGAATGACAACTATTTAAATATTTGATAAAATGTAGATATGGGTTAATAAATCAGATGTTAAAGATATCTTTTAAAAAGAGTAGACAATATTTAGTTACTTCATAAAAGTAGTAAATAAATTATTTGAAGAAAAAGAAAATTTTTTTGATTGAATAAATATATACTAAAATTTTAGAAGATCAAATGCACTTAATAATCTTTGTTACCTGTGATTTAGTTAAATTTGTTTGTATACTTAGATATGATTTAGATAAGTCTCTTTTATATATCTACCAAATTAAAAAAAATTTAACATTTAAATAAGGATAAATGGAACTTCAAATTGAAAATAAATTTATTCAAATTAACGTCTTGCATTGTTTAATTTTGATTGGTAGTTTCTATTTTAAAAAATATTAGTGCCAATTAGTGGGGGACTATATATAAAATACCTATTTTATAATAGAAAAACGTGGAGATTTACATTTTTTTTTGTCTACACTAAATTATCTAATTCTATGAATCATTATTGGTATTTTACGATAGTAAATGAAGGATTATTCAAATATTTTTGAAATAGAATTTTAAAGAAGAAGGGATAATGCAATTCAAGGTTTTAACTGAGTGGTATAAGTAGGTATTTATTTAGAGATTAAAGCTAGATATTATTCAATATTATATATCGTAATAGTGAAAATCTAGTCATTAATGGAAGATATGCAGTTAAGATAATTTTTATCAGAATAGTTGAAATAATTTGGCAGAGAAATTTCTTATTATTTTTTAAACTTTATACTTTGAATTTAGACAAATTAAATCAAATTATAACTAATTTATTGAACGATGCCCATTTATTTTTAATTCATTGCATTTCAAAAATTCGCAATAAGAAAAGCAACTTTAATTTATATGGAAAAATAATGAGAAGATTGAATGTGCTTTCTTAAAGTGAATGAATTAATGAATGATTATTTTGTATTTTATAAATTATAAAATGAAGGTATAATACGGAAATATTATATGTAATTTTAATCAATATCGAGGAAAAATGAGATAGAAAGTGCAAAGGATATAAATAAAATAAAAAATTAAAATAAAATAAAACTAAGAAATAAAAAATATAAAGAACTATCAAGCCAAACAAAGGGGAAACAAATAAACAATCAATCAAACAAACAAGAATACAAGCAAGTAAATTAACAAATATATAAATAAATCAAACCATATAAAAAAGAAAGTAAGTAAACAACTATCTTTGAATAAAGAATAATAGAATAAAGAAGATAGAAAACAAAAAAAATATAAGAAAAATACTGAAAAGATGAGTTTGCTGCGTAGTGATAGGATGGCTTACTACAACATAGTCATCCCTAGGGAAAGTGCTTGGGAAGTTTTAAATCAATTAGGTTAAGTTTAAGTAGTTCAATTCGAGGACTAGAATGCTCACGAAAGTCATTTGAGCAGAGTCTTCACCCCTTAGATTAAAAGAGCTGAAGATATTCAAAACCAATTAAATATAATCCATAACGAAATGGTTAAAAAATAAAAAGAAATCATCAAGTGTGACAATGTTCAAGCCTATCTAGAGGTTTTAGAAGTCTATCTCAGAGGTAGAGAAAAATCCTATCACACATTTATAGATGATGTTGAAGCCCAAGTTAAGGATACTTTTGCCAAATTAAATGAGTAGACCTTTACTTTGGAAAGTCTTGCTTCTAAATATTATAGTCTTATCGAATACAGTAACGTCTTGAGAAAGTTCAAGGAAAAAGTTGTCGACCAAAGAATCCTCTCGTATGATTTATAATTTCAATTTTTTTATTTATTTGGACATAAACTCATTTCACTCAATTAAAATCTTTTACACATTTCAAAAAAAATACAATCTAACTATTTCTATCAATCAATCTTAGTAAGAAATTTAAAAAGCAAAGCTTCCAAAAGGTTTCTCTTATAAAGCTTGCAAGCTAATTTCAATAGCTGACTCTAAAATGAAAAGTCTAATTTATAGCAAATAAATGTTTAATCCAAGTAAAACTAGATGAAAATAACAGCTAAACAACTTACTGTTTAGTAGAAAAGTTGCTTTTTGAATAATTTAAAAACGAGCTAGCTAGGTTCTATAATTTTTATCAAATAAATTCAAATAAAGCACTAAAATTAAAAAAAAATAAATCATTTTTTAGAAATAGATTTTAATAATTAAAAATAAGCTATTTCAAAATTTGAAAATTGGAAGAGCAATGATGCTAAATATTTTATTTTTAAATAAATAAAGAGGTTTAGATAATATCGCTATCAATCCTTTGGACTAGGCTGAAGAAGGTAAAGAAGAAGAAAACCCTCTAGCCAGTGCTTCCAAGCTTTTTTACATTACTGGTACTATCAACAAAGAAGATACCTTGAGATTCAAGAAGATCATCTTCAGAACAACTAAAGGTAACAGTTGGGTCTTCACTTCAGAAATTCCTTATGATTAAGGTGAATACAAAGAAGGATTCTAAAAATCAGTTTTTATTGTTGCTTTCAGTGGTGGTTCTGGTATTTTGAAGTCAAAGCTTAACAGAGTTTGCGATTCCTTCAATGCCAGCAAGTAAATTTTTATTTTAAAAAGTATTTAGGAAGATTTATTAACAATTTTTTATTAAACAGGTACTCAATGCCTAGAGATCCTAATGGTTATAATAGCAAATTTTTAGAAATTCAATAGCAAATCAGTGATACTAGATAGGTAAAGTATTTTATAAGAAATATTAGATAGAATTTGATAAATAAAAGAACTAAAAAAAAAAAAATTTTAATAATAGCTGCATTTTGTTCGTAAATTAATCTTGTTTTTTATTCAAAATAGTTAATGAGATTGACTGAAAATGCTTTGAATAATATTTTAGATGATTGGGTTTAACCAAGAATCGGCAACTAATGCTCCTATGTTGAAGAGCTTAGATTATTTATAGTAAAGGAGAAATACATCTACACTAATATGAACATGTTAACAGTCAAGAGCACAGTTTTTGGTGGTTACTTCTGGTGCCCCGAAGAACAAGATCATGCTGTACTCAAAGCTATTGATAAGGTTAGAACAAATAACCCTAATATTGGTATGACTGAAGTTAAAAAGTAAGAAAGACCTTCTCACTTAGAACCTCCTACTCATTTTAGAACTAACGATGTTACAGCTCCTTTCTAAGAAATTGTCAACACATATGGTATCCCTCGTTATAGAGAAGTTAACCCTGGTTTATTCTGTATTAGTATGTTCCCTCTTAAGTTTGGTATTATGTTTGGTGATATTGGTCATGGTGGTGCCCTCTTAGCTTTTGGTGCATGGCTTGTATACAAAGGTAAAGAATTGCTTCACACTCCTTTGGCAGCTTTATTCCCTGCAAGATATTTATTAGCTTTAATGGGTATCTTTGCTTTCTATTGTGGTCTTATCTATAATGATTTCCTAGCTCTTCCTGTTAATCTTTTTGGTTCTTGCTATTACAATGTCCACCATGATGGTGAAGTTGCTGAAGGCTAAGCCCATTATGTTATTGAAAAGCATGAAAATTGTGTCTATCCTTTAGGTTTTGATCCTAAGTGGTATATTTCAAACAATGAACTCAATTTCTTCAATTCATTCAAGATGAAATGTAATTTATTTAAATATTGAATTTTTATTAAATGAATTTAAAAAAAAAATTTTAATTCAAAATAGTTGCTGTTATTTTTGGTGTTACTCAAATGGCTTGGGGTATTTTCTTAAAAGGTTTAAATTGTATTCATTTTGATCTCTGGGTTGACTTGATCTTTGAATGGTTACCTCAAATGGTTTTCTTATTATCTACTTTCGGTTACATGTGTTTCATGATTATATTCAAATGGGTAAGCCAATATGAAGAAGGATACATGGCACCCTCTATTATTAATTAAATGATCAACTTACCTTTGAAGATGGGTCAAATCTCTTCTTTCAATGGTACTCCCACTCCTCTTTTTAATGACTCTAAATTCTAAGAAGAATTATAATACAATCTTCTCATTATCTCAGTCGCTTGTGTTCCTATTATGCTTTTAGTAAAGCCCTTATTCTTCTTGTTAAAGAAAAAACCTTAACACTAAGAAGTTCATGATGAAAGTGAACCCTTATTACAAGTAAATATTTTGTTAGCTATTTTTAGTTTTTTTTAACAAATTTTTATCATTAAAAAATAGTCTCACGCTCCTCCTAGTCATGATGATCACGATTTTGGTGAAGTTTTTGTCCACTAAATTATTGAAACTATTGAATTCGTCCTTGGTAATTAATAAATTTATTTGCCAATCACTTAACTAAATTTAAAATTTACTAATAAAAATATAGGTTCTATTTCTAACACTGCATCTTACTTGCGTCTGTGGGCTTTGAGTTTGGCTCACGGTTAACTCGCTAAGGTCTTCTTTGAAAAAACTATCGGTGGTGGTATTACTGGAGGTAGTGCTTTGTAAATTATTATTGGCTGGTTCCTCTTCTTAAACATCTCATTTGCAGTACTTATGTGTATGGATCTTATGGAATGCTTTTTGCATGCTCTTCGTCTCTAATGGTAAATTCTTAATATTAATTAAGCTTCAATCAATAGTTAAATTTTTTTTCAATCTATTAAGGGTCGAATTCTAAAATAAGTTCTACAAGGCAGATGGTTATAAATTTGAGCCTTTCAGTTTTGTTGATGCTTTAAATCATGCTAACGAAGCTGAATAAGCTAAGTGAAAGAAAAAAGATAGATAACATTCAGTCTTAATTTAATAAATTAACTAAAAATTTAAGATCCTTTTTTTAATTTCATCTTAATTATATAAAATAATCACCTATATAGTCATTAAGTTAGTTAAAATGATAATGTTATGTTATTCTTTTTTGAATTCAAAGAAGAAGCTCAATAAATATGTTTATTATTCCTTTTTATTGTTAGTTAATGCTTTTGTTTCAAATTAAATTATTGTCACCTAAATTTACAAATTATTCATTTTACATTCAGAAAATTATATAAAAATTCATATTATTTTAGGAAATATCCATTTTTTATTTTTTAGTAACATTTTAAGAAAATATTCAGCATTAAATAATTTGATAAAAACAATGATTTGATGATACTCTACAACTATTCAATGATAATGACTTATTTTATTGGCAAAATTCAAGTTTGTATTTTAATTAACATGAAATCAAAATCAAAATTCAAAATTGTTCTAAAGTAAAATTAAGGAAAAAAAATCTTATAAAAATTTTTTAATTAAAAAATGTGATAAGAGTGAAAAATAAAGAAGTTTATGATTTAAGAAATTTAAGTTTTTAAATGCTCGATGGAAGGAATCCGCTTAGATATAACTCACACTGCAATATCAAAAACTAGTTATTATCTAACGATCCTCACCATATCAATTGGAATCAATTTAATAATTGCTTTCCATTTTTCGATAGCCCACTAATTAAACTTCTCCGTTTCATATCTCTTATCAAAAACCATAATCCAGAGATCGAAACTTATTGGAGCTAACATCTTCAACTGAAAATCTTTTTAAATATTTAATCCCGATTAGATAAATCTTGTTTTCAGCATCGAGATTTATCTGCAACCTGCACAACAAGTTTTTAAAATCCTAAATAATTACTAATAAAAAGAAAATCAAGATGAAGAAATTCCAATAACAAGAGCTCTGATGGTGGCAAACTAATAAATAAAATTATAAAAAACAGATATTTGCCAGTCCATCAAATACATTTTATTCCCTATCATTCTTCTCTAAATTTTTATTAACCATATATAAAAAATATTGTTTAATAAAAGCTGACTCAAATAAGACGATAGATAGATAGGAATTCAAAAGAGAAAAATAAATAAATAAAATAAATAGAAAATAAATAAATAAATTAAAAAATTTGAAAAAATTGAAAAACTTTGAAAAATTTAAATAAATAAAATTTAAAATGAAAAAATAACAAAAAAGAATATAAAAGAAAACAAAATTAAGTTAAATAAAGAAACTTAAACAAAAGCAATATTTCTTAATGAAATTAATTAAAGAAAATCAAACATATTTTAAGCTTAGTAATGAACAAATATTTTTAAATTTTAATTTTTAAAGTTTATCTTTTTATTTTGATTTTTTTATATCTTTAAAAAGTAAATTAGGTAGACATTATTTATTTATTAATTTACTCATTTTAAATTAACCTAAAAAGAATAATTATTTGTAAAATTAAAAATATTCCTGTCTAAAATAATATTTTATAGCAAAGCTTATAGATTAGAGATTTTCAACTTTATTTAAAATGATAAATAAGGATTTATTGTTTATTTGATTTTAAAAAGAAGGTTGCTTAAATATAATTTAGAAATCTCTAAATAAAATTATGTGAATTAGAACAAATTTTCTATTTTTATTAAAATATAGTAAAATTTATTTTAAAAAATAAAAAAAATATTTTTTTTATATATAGAGTTGATAGTTTAAATGTATTTTGATAGATTGTTATTTTTAATAAGATTAATATTTCTAATAATTTAATTGTTTACGCACACTTCATAAAAATATTTATTTATTGTAAACGATATTATATAGATAGGTAATTAAATTTAGATATTAGCTGGATAGATTATGGGTGATTGGAAGACTAATTTAAATAAAAGATTAATAGTAGATAATGGTTCTTGGGAAATAAGATTAGGATCTGCATTAAATGAAGTACCTAATTTAACTTACTATAATTTATTAGGTAAATTCAAATCAGACAAATTTAGATCCTCTATTTAGCTTATTATTGAATTGATTAGGTATTGATAGAAAAAATGGTAACTTGCTTTGCGGAGAGAATTTAAATAACTATATAGATGAAGCTAATTTGATATATGTTAAGCCTTAAGTTAGGGGTGTTGTAGTTGATTGGGATCATGAAGTTCATTTATGGGAAAAAATGTATATATTTGTTTACATTTATATAGAGATAAAATGAAAAATTGATATTATTTTAAATAAAAACAGGTTAGATGCATAAACAGAATTTGAATCAAAATAAAACGAGTTGTAATCTTATAGTATTAGTATTTTACACAATCCTTGTGTACCTGATAAAGTTAGATAAAGAATGATTGAGGTTTGCTTTGAGTATTTTGGATTTGATGCAATATACCCTGCTTTATCTCAGCAAATGTCTCAAATACACGCATTAGATAAATATAATAAAAAAATAAGCGATACTTTTCAGTTAGTTATTGAAATAGGGCACTCAGCTACTTACTTTGTGCCTTTCTTTGATGGATAACCTATAAACTATGCAATTAAAAGATTAGATGTTGGTAATGAAAATAAAATATTAATATCTAAAATATTTAAATATTAATTAATTAATTCCAAGATATAAATAGAATATTTAAAATTTAATAATAAAATATTTTTTATAGGTGGCAAATTACTTACAAACCATTTGAAAGAAATTATTACATGCAGATACATTCAGCTAAAAAACGAAATTAGGATGGTATCTCAAATTAAAGAGGACATGTGTTTTGTGTCACAAAATTTTTAAAAAGATATCAAATTGCGGTAATAATAATTTATTATTAAATCTTATATGAAATAAACTTTTAGCAATTATTTACTATCAAAGCTCTAAAGTATTTACTCAATTTATAATTTAAAAATCATATCAGAAAAGGTTCTCACACAAAGTATTTTATTTTGCCAGATTATGAGACAGGTAACAAAGGTTTTGCTGTAGATTTCTATGATAGATGTAATTAAAATAAATAAATTTGCTTTTAATGATTCTCGCTAACACATAATTTAAAACATAAAGCCTCATATAGTGATAAGTTGACTTTAGACAAGGAGAGATTCACCCTTCCTGAAATATTATTTAATCCAAGCGATATAGGTAAAGACATTATTTTATTTGCCCCTACCTAATCATCTTAAATTGAATTTGATATAAATTTATCCACTATTACCATTCAAAACTCCTGTTTTTAGTTAAAAAAAAACAAACAGCGATTTTATATTTGAAAATCCGTAAATTAATTGCTAAAATAGAAAGTGTAAATTGTAATTTCATGAAAATCTTAATAATAAATCTTAACTAAAAAAATAAATGTCAATGTATGGAATATATGTATTTAATTCTCTTCAACATTTTATATAGGTTTAGACTAATGCGGCATTTCATAAGGTGCAAGTAGCGTTATAAAAGAAATACATCCAGATATTAAAGAATATTTCTATGAGAATATCATTTTATGTGGTGGATCATCAAATTTTGTAGGCTTAAAAGAAAGATTGTAAGAAATAAATAAATTACTTATTTTAATAGATTACATCTATTTTACTAAAATTAGATTAAACGAAGTTACTTAGAATACACCTGATTATTTAGATAATAAATTAGTTCACCTTAAAGATACATCATCAGCTTACCAAGGATGTCAAAAGGTTACTTCAGGAGATAACTTTGAAATGTTGGCTATGAATAGAAACGATTACAAAGAATATGGGTTTGAATAGCTAAACGCTTTGTACTTTATATGAAATACTTTCTTTAAAATTAAATAAAATTAATAAATTTCGTTCTAAGATATATTAAAAATAGTTAAGCAATAAAAGATTAGTTAGGGCTTAACCAATTTAAAGATATCTATCTATATCCATAGATCAAATGTAATTCGTATTTTCTTGTTCCATTAGTTACTTTAGTTTTGCTGTTCTATTTTCAAATAAAAAAATTCAAAAAATATCTAATCTATTTATTTTGCTACAAATTTTAAAGCAAATGTAAAAACAAATAAATAAATAATTTCAAATCCCATTTTTGTATTCTTCTTAATATTTTTTTGTTAAAACTCTAGTAGATATTTGGCATTATAAAGATTAAATTTATTCTATTTTATTTTTAATTTAATTTGTTTCAAAAATTTTCTGTATATTTTTTGTTAGATATTTTATTACCTTTCTATTGATGTAAATTAATCTATTGTGTCAAGGTCTTAATTTAATCTTTCTGATAGATTAAAAAAATCTTTTATGAAGAAACTTTAAGTATCAAAACCTGAAATAAAAGGGAATATTTTAGAAATTTCAATTTCAATTAAATATTTTTGTACATTTCATTTTTTCTATTATGTGAAAAATATAAATAAAAGAATATTTAAAAATTACTCTCAATCATTACCAAATCTGAGCAGAAAAATTAAATCAAATTTCTAGATGATTAAACTAAGTAAACATTCCTTAATAAATTTGATTTTTTTATTAATGTTTAATAGAATGAGAGTAAAAATAAATGTGACTATTAAATCTAAATATTCTGATTTGTTAATTTTATATTTTACTAAAATTTATCAATTACTACTTGAAAGATATCTAAAAAAGATCTTAATTCTAAAAAGTTAAAGTAGATGCTTTTACTTTTTTCTTATCAATTAAATTTTACATTATAGTTTTATTTTTTTACTAAAAAGATTTAATGTTATTTGATTACTCTTTACGATATTGATCAGACAACTAACTATTACTCAATCAATCAATTAAGTATAAAACTTGATAATTTTTTACAAAAGGTTTTGCAAACATATATGATCATCAATAGGCAATCATATCCCTAATTATTTATAATAGAGAATATGACGAGAAGGATTTAATATGTTTGAGGCATAGCTATCTTAATTTTTCTCTTATTAATAGCGAGGATTTCTATTAACATTACTTTAAACTGGTGAATTCACAAGACAATGACTATGCAAAAAGAAAAAAATAATCATAACATTTAGATGTAATTTACGCGAATTAATATGTAATTCTTATGGAGCCAGCATAAAACACAATTAAATTAAGGAAGATAAGAAAAGCAATTTAATACAATTTTTTAATAATAAACAAAAAGAAGAAAAGCAAGAATAAAAAACAAATACATTATCATTTACAAATAAATAAATAAACAAACAAACATGTAGTCTGATAAAACTTTTAAGATACTTATTGCAGGGCTAGATGGAGTTGGTAAAAGAACTATAATACAGCGATTTAATGAGGGCTATGAGCAATTTAAATAAAAAGCTCAATAACCAAAGTCATTAAAAGGTATTAATTTAACTTTATGATTGCAATTTTTGTTCATTATTAAATTACAATTAAACAGATATAAATTTAAAATGATCAAACTAAAATATTTTTAAGCTATATTTTTTAACTTTTTTTATGAATTATAATCAGATGGAGAAGATAAATTAGTTAAATATGATATCTAGTTGTAGAGTCACACAATAACTTCAAGATAAATTGATGATGATGAATACATTACAAAAAAAACAAATTAGCTAAAAGATTATAAAATTATTGTTATAGTATTTGATTTAGGATAAAAAGATAGCATAAAATAGCTTTCTAACAATCTCTAAGGCAGCTCTTTGAATTTTTAAGATATTAGTGCTATGAGTAAATGTGCTTTATGGGGAAACAAAAAAGATTTATTTAATTTTGATGAAAATATTGATGAAAGAAATGCTTAAAAAATATATGATTTAGAATACACTCATAAAATGGTGGGCTATGTTAATAGCAACTCAAAAAATTTAGAAATAAACGAGCCTTTCTAATGCATCAGCAAGTTAATATAAGCATATTTATTGTGGATAGAATAACAAAGTTAAATTAGCAAATTATCTACCTAACAGTCATCAATCATAAATTAGAGTTAAATAAGTGATAAAAACGAAGAAGTAATGGAAAGACCACTAAGAAAGAAAGGTGTTTTATCTACCAATTCTCTTAGTTCCCGTTCAAAAAATGATGTTATTGTTCGTGATGGCAAAAAAAAAAATAGACCTAAAATGTCTGATGATGTCTTTTCTGCTAAGTCTTCATAAAATAATTGTAGTATATTTTGAATAATAGAGGAGAGAAGTGTTTAGAATTTCTACTTAGAAATATATAAAATAACTACTGAAGTGAACAGCTTTATAAAATTATGAAATCCTATTAATAACAAACATTTTATAACTACACCAATAATTTAAAAATTCATGATATTTACTAAAATAAAAGTAATTGATTATCAACAAAACAAACAAATAGATAGATAGATAAACTTCTCTTTTTCTTATCCCTCATAATTTTCATTAATATCAAATGATATAATAAAACATACACAAGTATAAGATAAATAAATACTATTTTTAATTAAAATGAAATTTTCTAAAAAAACTTTTAAATAAAAAGAAAAAAATTAATATAAAAACTAAATATATTAATACATAATTTATATTTTATCCTGTAATTATATCCAGAAAATGTATAATTTACTATAAACTACTATATTAAACAGTTCAATACACATTTCTCATAATTAAATAAAAAGCTTCAAAAATCTTTAAATATCAACAAATTATTTAACTTGCTTTTAAATAAAAAATTTAAAAGTCAAAAATTTATTTATCTCTTTTAAAATCATATTGTTTGTCTTAAATAAGTATAACTTCAAAATTATTAATATCAAATTTTTTAACCATAAAAAAATTAAAACAAAAAAAAAAAAGATTATTTCATCTTTTCAAGGGAATATCTATTGAATAAAATATAATAGAGAGATAATTCAGAAATAACTTTATTAGTAAGTAAAAATTTAAGCAGTTATCAGATATCACCAAATTTTAATTAGGAAAAATCATTTATATTTATTTTTAAGAGCTCCTTAAATAATATGTTGACAAATAGTTAAGTTATTTTCTTATAGATAATATGAAAAACCTGTAAAAATTAATAGTAAATATTGTTAAGTGAAAAAATTTGTAAAAATGGATAATTCATTTAAAAATTTAATGGAAATTTAACAAAAAAAGCATTTTATAATAAAAATTAGGGTAGTATCATAATTTTTAAATAATCTTCAGTAAATATTATAATTATTTTGGATTAGTATTTATATATTTAATAAATATTTTTAAAGATGATTTTAGATTTGCTTTTATACATTTAATAAACATTTTTCAAAATGATAAAATAGTCAATATTTAAAGCATAAGGAAGTAAAAAGGTAATATCTAAATTACTTATAAGCTTTAGCAGTAAAAAGCATATGTGTTAATATTATGTAGATTATTAAGTTTTGCACATTTTACTTATTTTAATTTAAAGTTTTCTCTTTCTTTCCAAAAGCTCCAATCAATTTTACAGAAATATTTAAATAAATTAATAAAATTCTAAAAAATTAATATTTATTTTATATTTTTTCCGAAATTAATTATCAAAATCTTAAACATATAACTTTTATGTTTGAAAAAATTACAGAAGTAATTAAAATTAATAATAAAAAATTTGTTTATACGGTTGATGCCTCTTAATTTTATAAAATACTGAGTATTTTTTGATAATTTTTAATTTTCATTTAAAAAAATAAATTATTTTAACAATAAATTATAATTCTTTTATTAAAGTATTCATTATTTTTTTTTCACAGTCAAAACTACCTCAAGACGATTTTTCTTTTGGTATAGAGTTTAGTAACCTTTTCAACAAAGTAGGTAAAAATGTAAATACATTTTATTAGCTTGAAAAATAATTTTTTTTAAACTCTAAAATAGTATTTTTATTAATTTATAATACAAAATTAAAGCTTGACAAATATCTTGTGCTCTTTTTGTATTTAAATTGAAAAATTATTTATTTTTAGTTGATGTAATAGCAATAAAATAAAGTTATATTTGATTATTATTTTTAAAAATGTACTTTTATATAATTTACTGATGAATTAAAATTGTTATTTGATAATTAATTTGGCTGCTGCTTTAGATTCGATTCTATTTTTTATGATTATCATTAAATATGATTTAAATAACTAAATAACAAATATGTAATAAAGATTTAGGTAATTAATGCGTTTACAGATATTTAAATCATAATCAAAGGATTTAAATGTAAATTATTGATAGGGCTTTTTTATAAGATTTAAATTATCAAAGTTTTACATTAGCTTAACTTCAATTTTTTATTTTTTTTTGATGATTAACATACCTTCAATAATTAAGAAACAAATAAAACAACATTTCCTTACAAGTGTTTTTTTAAAAATTGAAAATGCAGTTATTAAATTATACCTGATTTAAGTGTAAATCACTCTTTAAAATTTGAAGCATAAAATACATATTATTTAAGATTACATTTTTTAAGTAAAAATGATGGAATAAAAAAATATAAATTTCAATAATTCATGTATAAATTTACAATTTTTATTTATATAAAAAGTATAAAATATAAATTTATTGAGTGATTATTATGTAAGTAATTTCAAAATGAATCATCAATTCTTTAAAGTTAAAAAAATATAATCTAAGTATTCTAATTACTTTTCCATTAGGAGAAAAAATAAATATGGAATAAAAAAGCAATAATTGTAATGTTTAAAAAGGTAGTATCTGTAATTTAAAAAAATTAGCGATGAAAATAAATCCAAAAAATTGATAAAATATTGATGAAATTGACAGTGAATGTCATTTAATCCAAAAATTAATTCTTTGATTTCGATTAATTTATATTAAAGATCAAATCAATTATTGAATGAATGGAAACTGTTTATTTAAAATTCAATGATATTGTATGGATTGAGCTTATTTTAAATCAATGAAAAAAGTATCTTAGCTTTTTAAATTTAATGTGAGATATTAAATACAGAAGTCTGTTTTGCCATAGATAGATAGATAGATAGATAGATAGATAGATAGATAGATAGATAGATAGATAGATAGACAGGCAGACAAACAGACCTAAATATTTTATTCTTAATTAAGGGAGAATACTGATAGAAAAATACTTAATCTTAAACATCTATCTATGATGACAAAAGCAATTTAAGGTGAAGATTATTACAATATTCACAATAATAAAATAAAGTAGCAGAAATTTTGTTAAAAAATATCAATTAAAAAGTATAAGATTAAAGCAAAAAATATAATATCTCCTTTTTAAACACAATCAATCTTATTT
This sequence comes from Tetrahymena malaccensis 436, assembly GCA_000231845.2. NCBI lineage: Eukaryota > Ciliophora > Oligohymenophorea > Hymenostomatida > Tetrahymenidae > Tetrahymena > Tetrahymena malaccensis. The sequence goes on along the minus strand of AFXY02001719.1, from coordinate 84,543 downwards.
ATTTGATATCATTTGCAGAATAATGATCGTTCAGGATTAGTCTAATGAGTTTTGTCTTTCCACTTCTCCCATGATGTGGGAATAATTTCCCTATAGTAAAATTTTATTTCATTAGTCAAGAATGATATTTTTTATTTTTGGTTTGTTCATTTTCATTTATATATTCACTGATTAGCAAGTTGTTGAATTAATGTTGTTTGTATTTTTAAAAAAAGAATCCAGTCAGCCTCAGCCACTACCATAAAGAAAGCAAAGAGGTTAGCAATTGAGTAAGGTAATATATACATTTGTATTGCCAAAGCTGATAAATTATTAAAAAATCATAGCATGAAGGAATATTTAAATTTTATTTCTCTCATTAAATTGTAAGATTCGCGCCTGTGTTTTTTTATTATTTTACTTACTTTGTTTTAGTAAGAAATTTAATAGGCAAATTGATAACACATAAAATCATATGAATATTTAAATCTTTTTTACACTTTTCATTAAATAATCTTCCCTATTTATATAACTAGGCATCGTTACATGGAACCTATACAATATTTTGGTAATGCCCAAGTACCTAAAATCTTTTGAGATACGACATTACATTAAAAAGCGATAAAACTATTAAAAATTTTATTCTGGATGCAGCTGAATTTTTCTCTTAGAACTCTACAAGTTTTATACACCTTTATGAAGAAATAGATAACGTTTAATTATTCATAGCTAAAGAAAATGGTTCAAGGTCAACCACTTATCCACGTAAATTCTTCAAATTGCCATATTTTTTATGCAAAAATATGATAAATAAATTCAATTTATGAGTATTTATCTTGAAACTTAAACACTAGTAAACATATGCTAAACCATACTTAGATAACTCAATTTTGATATTGTTAATTTAATAAAAAATTATTAGTTTGACGTATGCTAAAAACATTGAAAAATTGATTAGGTTTTTAATTTTTCTAAAGCCTTCAAATCCACTAATTAATTTTATAAAATTTAAAATATCTTTTGAGATAAAAATAAATTGATTATTTGCTAATTATTAGAAACCCCAAAAATATTTTAACAAAGCCCTTCTTTCATATAATTAATTTATTTAAATTTATTATTATTAACAGCTGTATCTATCCAGGAGGTTCCAACTGTTTTCACGTTATTTAAGACACAAAGGAAGAGATTTTTCCTTTTAGAGATTAAATAAAATGAAGATGATGAAAAGGTATAAGAAAATAACAGCAGCTCAACTAATAGCAGTGAATTGCTGATCGATGCCCATAAAAAAGCTTAAAACTACAGATAATAAACAAGAGAAGCAGACAAAGCTATTTCTATTTGTTCTAAAAGCTCCAAAATATATAACAACAGCTTCCATAGCTAAACCCACTCACATAAAGATTCACCTCCTTCTGCTAGTAAACCAATTTAATAAGCTCAAGTTAAAAATAATAAAGCTTTTTGCTGGTGCTTTTGTGACTGAATAAGCTAAATTAATTGATACTTTCCAAATTTACTACTTTAAAATTTCAGCAAAGAATAATATTATAAAAAATTTACTAACAACTTTTACACAAATTTTACTAAAGTATTAAATGAACGACCAATATAAAAAACGTTAGCCAAAATAAAAATTAAAGAGTTATCCTCTAGCTATAGAAGGTGCTCTCTATAGTATATTTAAAATATTGTAATCAAATGCCACAAAAATAGATTGTGAATATGAATATAACTTCACTTATTTTCTCTTATAAATTTGAGAAAACAGATTTTTAATAAGCAAGAAACCATTCAAATTGAATGGATTTATAATAAATTTACCTCATAATTTAATAAAATATGTATGTACCTTAAATATTTCTTAGTTTTATTTATAAAATATTTACAACTCAATTTATGAAAAGGATTTCTTGTTCAATTTACTATAAATTCAAGAGATGATTTTATCTATTTTCTTGAAAATAGCTACTTTTTTTAATTAAATTTATGAATTAATTAAATTCCGCCAACTCATCTTATGCAAGTCTATCAATCTATTAATTTCTTAGCCCCACCTATTCATAATTTATTTTCCTTTACTTCAAAATTAAAGATTCTTTCAGGTTAAAAACCATTATTTGAAAACAAGACATATCAACAATCTAATTTTAATTGCAGTAAATTATCATCAGAATTCCATTTGGTGTGATATTTATTTTTTTTATCTTTAGTAATGTCTCATAGCCATTCTCATAACCACAAGCATGGTGATTAAGAGTGCCATGAACACTAAATTTAAGATGGAATACATATTTGCGTTCATAATATTGAGCCTTTGGTAAATCTTTAATCAAACCAATTACTAGAAAAATATGTAGGAGAAAAATGGAAAAACGCAGAGACTTTAAAGCTATATCTTTAGTATCTAAGCAATTTTTTTTACAAAAAAAATTTAAATTTTAAAATAAATATTAAACCATAAACAGCGCAGAAAGAATAGGCTCAAAAGGATGTTAGCCTTTAGTTGATTCGCTTTCTAATAATACTTAGCTTAAAGATTTACTAATTGACTTAAGGTAAATTATAATATTAAATAAATACTTATAAGAAATAAGTTTATATTCTTGATAGTAATAATAATATTGGAAGTGAGGGTTGTATAGCACTAGGGGTAGGTTTATCACATATTATCAATCTAAAGAAGATATCCTTAAATCTTTGGTATAAAAATTAAAGTTTCACCTTATTATTACTTAAAATCATTCTATCTTAAAATTAGTAAAAACAACATTTTAGATGATGGATTTATATCTTTGCTAAATAGTCTATCTGAGACTTCTAAATTAATTGAGATAGAAGTTTATATGACGTATTTTTACATTTCTATTTGAATTATGATTAATTTAATAATTATTAAGATCAAATTAGATTAAGCTTGCTTATACTTTACATAAATTAAAGATGGTGTTGTAAAAATTTAAATAGTAAATAAAGGTGTATCTTTCAATGAGGTAAATTTTTAAAAATTAAAAGTTTATTGTTGAATTAATTCATTTACACAAATATTTATTTAAAGCTTTAATTAGATTTCAGAAAAAGACTAAAAATAAATAAAAAATTTCTTTATAAGAAATACAAGAAATTCATATCTTTCAATTTTAAATATTAAATTTTGATATTTCTTACATATTTATGAAACCAGTAATTTAATTGTTATTTATTTTCATAATGTATTTGCTTGAAAATTCAAATTAATATTATCATTAATACTAATAAAAATATTTATGAAACTAGTAATTTAATTATTGTTTATTTTCATATTGTATCTGCTTGAAAATTCAAATAAATATCAACATTCTAAAAAATGAAGTTATTTTTGAAATTATTCTTTAATTTTTATCATCAATTTCTAAATCAAGTTAGTTCACAAAAAGCCCATAAAAGACTAGTTTTGAGAATAGTAAGTTATTATTATCTAAAAATATTTTATCTTATTTTTTATTTTGTTTTTTAAATAATAGTTAAATCAAATTTTTATTAATCTTGTTTTAAAAATAAAAAGTTTTCTGTAAAAATGTTAATAAAATATTATTTTTTATCGGATAAAATAAGCTTGATTAGTTATTTCTTTTATGCTGACTCAAACTGGAATGGTCACACTATATTTCTAAAAGTTTACTAAACTAAATTTTTTATTGAAGAAATTATTTTTTAATTTAAATCATTATTTTCTAAATGAAAGTAGTTGATGAAAAACCTATTTAAGAGTCTTTTTGAGTATTGTAAGTATCTCGATATTGAAAAATACTATGATTTATATTTGCTTAGGCTGATCAGTAATTCTAAATTTTAAAGTATTATAAATAAAGTTTTTATAACTATTTGTCATAAAATTATGGCATTTTGCAAAAAAAAATAATTGTTGAAATATTATATTATTTCTAAAATTTTGTATATTAAATTTGTAAATAAATAATTCAAAAATATGTTTTGGATAGAAATAGTAAACATTTTTACTACATATCTTAAATAAAAGTTTGGTTTTTTTATGTGCATTAAATTTTATTTTATTTATTTAAATATAGCTTATATCTAAGTTAAAATTATTAATAATTCTATCTATTTTATATAAAAAAGAATATATCTTGAGTGATAAAATTATTTTTCAAGAGGATTGCATACAAATATAAATTATTACATGCATTTTTAACTAACTAACTAAATAATATTCTAGAAACTTTTAACTAAAATTTAAAATACAGTAACTCAAAGATCGCTGTTATCAGTAGGTTATTATTCAGCATCCTTACCATCCCATTCCTTAACCTTTTTAATTTTAGGGAGAGTAGGTAAGGTAGAGAAGCTACCACGACCAGTAAGTAAACCAGAAACGAAGCTATCTAAGTCTCTCTTCTTGAAAGAACCCTTGAAGATTTAGTAGATATTTTTCTTATGAGAAATAGCCATAGCAGAGGGATAACCACTGCCACCAGCGTTAAGCTTTTCTTCAAAATCGTATTAATCACCACCTTAACTCCATAAATAAGTAATAGGTCTTCCCTTATTAGATTAGGCGATTTCTGTGATTAAATCAATGTATCCGTTTCTTTGAGCTGCAGAAGAATCATAAATATGAGGAAGAAGGAAGATGATACAAACACCTTTTGTTATTACATTTTATAATAATTTAAAAAAATATTTAAATAATAAAAAGTCTAAATGTTACCTGCAGTGTTAGTGCAGTATTCATCATAAACGGATTGATTGAGGAGTTGAGTGAACATGATAGGTTTTTTGGCATCTCTTTATTCCTTAGCCCAGCCTCCCATAGTAGAAGCGTCTCTACCACCATTGTAATCGACAGCTTTTATTTATTAAAATAGTTATTTAAATAATTTTCAAAAATATGTTTTAATCTTGCTCTAATTTGGTTAATAAAATTTTTAAAGCTATTTAATTATTTTTTAGATTTTGCTATACATAAAATATGCTTTTTGAAATTATATTCCTACTTTATATGTATTTATTTACTTAACTTTTAAATATTTATACTTTTCTTAAATATTAAATAGATTATTTTTTAATGAATTACCTTCAGAATCACTAGAGAATCCAGCAGGGAAGAATTTAATGGTGGGATATCCATTAACTCCAAAACGTTGAGCAACTTTAGGATGTACGGTAGCATCAACCTTAGCAACCTTAACACCTTCAGTCTTCATTTCAGTGGCTAACTTATTCCATTCAGGCTACAAGTTCTTGCAGTGACCACACCAAGGGGCATAGAATTCAATGAACCAAGGTTCTTTACTTCCAACAACATTAGCATCGAAGTTATCATCGGTTAAAACAACAACATCACCATCATTGTCAGCACTAGCATTACTCTTGGAACCGCCAGATTGTCTGTTTCCAGATGAGCTGCTTCCACCACTTAAACGACGTTGAGCGATACTCTTTGCTTCGTTTAAAGCATAGTTAATTAAATCATTTGCTGTTCTTCCACTGTTATAATCTTAGGGCTTGGACTTATTGTCACCAAAGAATTTGATGGTGGGGAAACCTTAGATGTTGTAAGGACTTCCAACTTCCTACAAGATAATAAATTTTTGTTATTAAATTTAGGATTTTAAATATTGTAAATCTAAAAATGTTAATGAATGATAGATATTATTTATTCTCATCCTTAAAATAAACATTCCAAATATCTTAACTAATGATACAGATTAGTGCTCAATACAATCAAAGATATGACAATAAGCTGTATTTAGTTCAAATATGTATGTTGTAGAATTTAACATCAGAAAGTTTTTTAATTTGATGTAATTTCTATCTTGAAAAATTTCAAAAAAAGAGAAGAAAAATTCGGATTTTTTGGAAAATTTAATCATTTTCTCTTTATCTAAGTTAAGAATGTGGATGATTAGATAAATCACGTATGAGCCCTTCCATTTATTTTAAGTCAGGACAAAAAATAGGATGTAATTTAGACATTTTTAAAAAAGCTGAAATTATTAATTTAAATGATTACTTGATCAGTTGTCATGTCAACAGCACCGACTTTAACGATACCTTCAAGAGCCTTAGCAGCCTTTTCCCATTCAGGAGCCAAGCTCTTACAGTGACCACACCAAGGGGCTATTTTATTAAAGGATTTAATCTCAATAAAATGATGAATTTTTTAATTTAAGTAAAATTTTATTAATTATGGACATATAAATGATTAAGCTAATGAATTGTGAATGAAAAAGTATATTACCAAAGAATTCAACAAGCCAAAGTTCTTTAGAGTTAATGACTTCGTTTTAAAATCTGCTTTTGTTCAGCTTAATGACTTTAGAATTATTGTCATAAAGAGCTAAAGCAGTACCTAAAAGTGAGAGAACTAAAGCTAAAGCTAATAATTTAGACATTATCTTATATTGTTGTGTTAATTAAATTTTTTTATTTTAAATTAAATTATAATAATTATCAATAAAAATGAAAATTGTTTTTATAAAAGTTGAATCAAATATCTAATCATAAACAAATCTGATTGGTGTTAATCAATTAATTTAATTTTATTAATAATTTACACGCGTAAGAAAGCAATAAAAAGTAAATAAGTTTATAATAAGACTAATCATCTAGAAATTTCATCAAGATATGCTCTTATATAAATATTTTAATAAGTTTAAGTAAATAACATTCCAAACATTTCCAATCACTTACAAAATCGTTTAGAGACATTTTAAATTATTATTTTTAATAACTAAATAATTGAAGGGAGTGAGTGAAATTGAAAAGAAAAATAGAAAAATATTTAGAATTGAATGGATAAATGATAATTACAAGTATTGCTTTTGGGCAATAATTAAGAATTAATTGTAATAAAATTTTGAAAGCTTGCTAGATATGTATATATATAAATAGATAGTTAGATATCGTTAAATAGGAATCAATTAAAAAGACCTTATTTTTATTTAAATAAATTTTTTTTGTGTGTGGTGTGGAAAATAATTAATGATAATAATGAAAAAATTTAAGATTTTCATTAATTTGAAAGATTAATTTATCGACCGTTGATTAATTAATAATTATGTTTTTGTAGTTATTTATTTATTTATTGATAAAATGTTTGATTTTTCTTCTTATTATTACGCGTATTGTTTAGTTATTGTTTATTTATATTAATATTTGTTTGCTTTAAACATAGAATTCTATTTAGAAAACTTTTAGTTATTTATTTATTTATCAGATATTTCACTCTTATTCATATACGCTTATCCATCCCTTTCTAGGCTAAGATTTATCATCAGCATACAACTCCATCATTTTCAAAGCACCTTTATTTTCTTCACTGTAATTTGCTTTAGGAAGAAGGGTTTCAATCATTTTATAAACAAATTCCATTCCTTTTTTGCTGACATCTTTTAATTAAATAAAATTCAAAAAAATATTAATTTGCTTTTAATTAATTTATATTAATACCATTTGGCTTGTCTTATTCAAAGATATCAAAGAATATGTCAGAAGTACGTTAATGTCTTAATTCAAGTTAGGCGTCTTTATTGAATTTACGAAGCATCAAAAGGATTTTTTTAGATTTTCTGAAATAACAATATTCACTATTTACAAAAATGTCTTAGACATAATTATTTGGAGGGAACTTTTCTTATTCAATACATTATTCTGGAGTTATATCAGACCAGATATTCTTTTGGGGTGTTAACCTCTTAAAGAAATCTGTAATTTTTTTTTCTTTACTTTGTTGATTTTAATTCTTTCTTTACATTTCTAGAGCTTTGTCTGCAGAAAGCTAGTTAATCATGAAATTTTCTATATAATTGAATCCTTTTGCTTCTAAGACATCAATAATTTACCCTAATATTTCCTTTTCACTCCAAATAAATATGATACCATTATTAATCAGCTTATCGCTGATTGCTAATTTTTTCTATTTAAGACAAAAAAATGTTAATAAAATGGTGGAAATCAGCTACAACTATTGAAAATAAAATTTATTTTTACTAAATCTTCTATAGACTTGCCACTTTATCCTTCAGATAACTTCCATTTTATATTAATAAATAAAGCAGATACATCACCTGCATGCTATTCAAGTTTTTCGCTTGATATGTCTTTGCATATTACTTTCCTAATTTTATATTGGATAAATTACTCCTTTCTTGAAATGGAATTTGATTTATTGCTAATTTTAGAGTTTCATCTTGCTGCTTAGCCTGAAGTATTTTTATTTATTTTTAAATAAAAAAATCTTACTTATATTCATCTTCATTTGTAGGTTTCTAAGGAGGAATGTATGAGCTTCTCCACTTCAAAAGTAGACTTAGTTAATCTTCACTAAATTTTTAAAAGTTTAAAGTTAATATTTTTCCTCCAAAGAGGGTTAAAATCTTTTAATAGAATCATAAGTATCTGAGCTATAACAAGTGCTTGCAAAGATACCATCTTAAACTAATATATATAATCAAACTTAATGCCAATTCTCAAAGTATTACCCTGGTTCGCTTTGCTTTATCTTCTTTTGTAAAGGAGGCTCTTCAATAATCTGAGACTTCTACATTTTTTTTTTGTGATAGAATATTTTGATATATTCATATAAAGAATTATAATTGTAATAAAATGGGCATATGCTATTACCTAAACAGGAGAAACCTTCTTTGGATGAGCGAATCTTGTTTGATTAAAATAGAATAGGTTACTATATGCTTTTATTTATAAAAATTTAAGCTTTTTGCAGCTTTACTTACTTGTCGAGAGACTGGCAGGCAGCTAAAGTTTCTTGAGACTTCATCATGTAATATAATAAAAATTTTCTTAATTTAATAATTATATAAATGAAATTAAAAAATCTTACCATAATATGTTCTATTCACGCTATTATATTCTTATATATTTAATCGTTTTTTGCAAGTATTTCCCTAATTTTAACTCTATCTATCAAATTATTTAAAGTTAAGATTTTGTTTTTTTTTAGCGGACTATTCTAATAAATGATATTTTACTACGCGCGCAATCTTCTTTTTTTTAATTTATGTTAGAGGTAAATAAAATTAAACCGTTTATATTATATTTATAATTCAAATTTTGATATGCTAACTTTTTTGATGCATTCTTATTAAAAACTAAAATTAGTTAGTTTTATGTTTAAATATTTAAATATTTGATGATAAATTTTATTTTAAATTAATTTATCTGTTAATTAATAATCAACAAATTTTGATTTTATAAATACCTTAGACTGATTGATTAGATGTATATCAAGTGCTTTTTGAAAGCAAAATAAAAAACCATTTTTATATATTTATGAATCTAATTTTCTAAAATTAGTTATTATTTTTATTCTAAAATACAAAAAAAACTACCTATAATATTTCAAATCTTTTAAATGTAAATAAATTTAAAAGATGTAAAATTAACAATAATTAAAATTAAAGTATTATAATACTGACAGATTATTAACAAAAAATATTTCATAATAAAGTGTTAAATTTGTAACCAAGGTGCAAAATTAGAGTTCATTTTTGACTGAATGTAAGTGGTTCTTATGCAAAATTTATGGTTATTAATTTTTACTAAAATAATAAAAGAAATTAACTCAATTAGGATTTTAGTTTATTATTGTGAAGAAATAAAAGAAGGAGGATTAATCTAAAAAATTAAATTTAAAAAGTTTGTTTGTTTAAAGTCAAATGTAAAAGATGTAAAATTAACAATAGTTGAATAAAATAATGAAGACAGTAAAAAAATATTTCATAAGATTGTTTTTTATTTAATAATCATTATGCAAAATGAAACCTTATTGTTAGATAAATTTAAATAGTTCTTGCAAAATTGATGCTAATTAATTTTTATTCAAGAAATTAAAAATTTGATTCAATTAGGATTTCAGTTTAAGAACAACTATGAAGAGATTTAATTCATAAATTTAGGTTTAAAAATTTATTAAAAGGGAAAATAAATACCGTAACTACTGGGCCCCTCTGCTTCAGCTTTTTTCCGAATCTGAGAGGGAGGATTTATTAAAAAAGGGCTCGAGGGAAAGGAGTAAAAAAAACAAAAATTTTCACTGTGGTAGACACTATATTTTACTATATATATTAATTTAATAATTTTTTAAATATTTTTAAATTAAGTTTTCCTTTTTAACTTGTTTTTGAACCTAATCTTACTTTTCCTTATTGATTATTGATCTGATCTCATTTTTTCTAAAAAATTAATTTTTCATTTTAGTTTTACTTTACTGTATGCTTTAAATTTATCATGAGAATGTTTTCAATACTTTCTTTTTGAGGTTTAAGAGAAAAATGTTGCCTTTTTAATTCAAATATTATCCTTTTTTCCTATACCTACATACTTTAACTTTAGTACCCATACAGAGTTTATATTAATCCTTAACCATAATTAATTTTTTATATTTATTTTTGTTTAGGTATTTTAATTTTTGAGAGTAAAATTTTTCTTTCTTTCTTCAACTATTTAATTAAAAAATTATAAAATGGTATTTCCAATTCATTATTTAGCTCAATAAAAATACACTTTTCCTAAAATACTTAATCTGATTGAGTTTTTTGGGGCATATGAATATTTAGATCATTGTTTGAAGTAAAAAATTAGAAAACAAAGTTAAATACTTCGTTTAATAATAGCCTTAGGATATACAGAGCCAAAATTAGATTTCTTTCTTCTTATTTATATCTAATATATTTAGAATATACTTGCTAGACAAACTAATTATCTATCATTTTCTGAGAAAAAATGTAGAATATTTCTTAGTAAATAAATTTTATCAATCTTAAATTCAATATAAGTATTTTATTGAAAGAACCATTCATCTCAAAAGTATATCCTCTTTTATCTATTGTTTATAAAAATCAACAGTATTAAATTGGCCCATTAATTTTCTTTATTCAAAAGTATTTGATAATTTTTTAAATTTCCTCTTTTTTAACTTCCAGAATAGATAAAATATTTAGAATAGATATTTTTATATAAATTCTTATCATTAGTTAATTAAGCTTAACAAAATAAAAGTATCTAATTTTTCACATTCTATATTATCTTTAAATTAGATTTTTAAGAGCTCATTTTTGATAATTGTTAAATAAAAAATATCTTTAACCTACTATTAAAAAATAAGTAAAAAAAAAAAATGCTAAATTAGAATTAAAATTTACTATCTCAAAAATAAAAAGTATCCATTAATAGCAATTCAGTTTTTACAGATCTGGAGTAGAACTAACTTAATTGCACATAAATACATGAATAAAGATTAGTTAACTCAGATAACTAAAAAAATAATGAAGGTAAGAGACTTGTTTGTTCTTCTAATCATACATCAAACATTGAAAAAAATCACAAATAATAAAATTTAAAGAGTAATGTCACAAAGATAGAAGATTTTTTATCCGTTTCATAAAATGAATAAAAGAAAAATAATTTAGAGATAAATCCTATTCGCAACAATTTGTAAATGGGAAGTTTTTATAAATAATAAAATTGCCAGAATGATAATAATAATTATCTTAATTAAAAGTTTGTTGGATAATTATTCGGTCAAGCATAACATATTTATTAAGGAAATATATCTAACTAATATTAATAAATCTTAAATTAAGATAAAAAATGTAAAGAAAATGGTAATAAAATAAATAAAGAAGAAAAAGATGATAATTTAAAAATTTAAAAAAAAATAAATTTCTATTTTAAATAAAACATATCTAATATCAAAAACAGTTTCTGTATGTTATCTCCTAGCTAGACAATTTAGTAAAAAGAATAAACTATCACTTATAATGATTTATAAAGAGAATAAAATTAAAATAATAAAATAACTTAAAACAACTAATTTAGCAATAGAGAAGTATTTTTAATTGAGGATGATAGCAACAATGATAATAATAGCGATACGCTAGAAAAAATAAATAATTCTTCAATCTTAACAAATAATTCGAATAATTTTAATAATATTTTTGAGTAAACAAATAAAAATAAGCAAGTTACTAACAAAAATAAATTTATTTAATTAAATCTAAATAAATCATAATTTTCTAATGAAGTTATTATTTAAAAACCATCTCAGAATATGAAAGATTTATATCAAAAATAATCATAGATGTTAGATAATTATCAAAGAAAGGAAAAAACTAAAAAGCAAATAAAAAATGAAGAAAAATAAAATTAAAAATAATAAGATTATATAGAAGAAGGACCATTTTAATTTAAAGATTTTAGCTGGAAAATTGATAAAGTTACTAATAAGCAATATCTGCAAAAAAATAATTGCAATAATTTGGATAAAAATTATTTTAAATCAATAGAATTAAAAAAATTAATTTAGAGTAAAAAAAGAATTGGAATAGATGTTCATAGAGGAATATAGAAATACCTTGAAGTCGATGATTAAGAGATTCTATACAAAACTTTAAAAGATTAAAATGATGTAAAACTTATAATAAACTAAGTTGAAACTATAAGAGCATATTTAAAAGCAAGAAAAATGAATGTGTTCGAGGTTGAAAAAAAAATTTCAAGTGATCAATTGACAAAGAAAATGGATTACTTAGCTTATAACATTCAAGAATAAGAATGTATTATAGTGGATTGGAAAACTTGCAAGACAAAACCAAATAAATTACTTCAGTAGTCTGAATGCCATTTTCAATAACAAATAGTAGTTACTCAATAGTATTTATAAAATACTTATCAATGTGAATTCAAAGTAAATTTATTAGTTGTTCCTGTTAAAAGAGTAGAAGACTTAATAATAATTGAGTATAATTTAGAAGAAATAAATCAAATTTAAAAAGACTTGCTTAAATCTAAAAATTTTTAATAAAAAAAAATTCGGTAACTAATGGAAGATTATCTATATATACTTAAAATTACTTATGAATGCACTTTAAAAGGATTTGAATATGAATATCTATAATTGAAAGTAATAGAAATAAAAAAAAATAGTCAACACTGTGAATATTTTAACAATTTAGATAATGCTGTATAACACTTTAATTATTTAGATTAATCAATCAATCGTAAATTATCTAAATTAGATTAGTTTTATTATATTCATATTTTAATAAATAATCTAAAATTATGAGTAAAAGTTTGAATAATATATGCTTAGTAAATTTTTTTTAGGTTATTTAAATATTTAGATTTTATTTTTAACTTTTCTATGTTTAAGTTTTTATAAATTGTAGTTTAATATAAATACTTTGAGCAAGTATTTTAATCATATCAATCAAGTATATACATAAAATATCAATTTTTATGTACTGTATTTATTCCTCAAACAAACAGATTCAGTTAATTAAATTATTTTAATTAGCTCATTTTTTGAAGAATTAGATTTTCTCTAAAATTTTTTTTCAATAGGTTAAGAAAAATTTAGTTGCTGTGAATATTCTAATAAAAAGTACTATTTTTATTTAATAATTTTAAAAGTATTTTTTTTAATTTTAACATTTTATTTGATTGTAAATAAATTTCGTATTATTAATATTAAAAATAGTTTTTATTATTAAGAAAATACATTTTTTGAAAAAATACACATGCTTCAATCTGATTCAGAACAATTTACTAAATGAAGAATAATTAAAATTATGATAGGTATGTTATATTGAAGTTAAAACCATTTTAAAATAGATAAAGAAAAATGTTAATCTTCAATAATTTTTTATAATTAATTTTTTAAATTTATAAAATTATTTTGTTAGATTTTTATTTGAACGTAAATAAATATAGCATTACTCTTTTTTATAAACTAAATTATTTATTTAATGAGTATTAACAAGTAGATAAAAAATAAAAAGTACTAATTATCATACAAAATCGATAATCATTAAAAAAAAATTATACAATTGAATTTAAAAGAACATATTATGTGAAAATTAGTATTAACAATTTATATATTTCTTTTTTTATCATTCTTTACAAATTATGTATAAACTTTTATTTAAAACCTATAAAAAAGTTTAGATTAAATTAATTGTAACTTTAACTAACTAAAATGGACCTCACAATTTATTTCTAGGTTTTTGGTATCCTTTGAGTAAAAAAGAGGTTAAGATTATCTTTAAATTTAATTCATAAAAATGTTATTAGCCTGAATATATTTAAAAATAGTATATATATATATATATATATATATAACAGTATTTTTTAAGAGACAATAAAAAGAAACATATGCAAGTGATTTATTTATTGATTGATTAATAGACTTTGTGAAAGATTGGTTCTTTTATTGATTGATTGATTGATTGATTTGTTTATTTATTTATTATTATTTTATATAAAGAGCTAATAAAAAACAATCTATACTATTTACTCTTACTTTTGTAATCAAGTAGCAAAATAAAAGAGATTTGATAACTAAAACAAAGCAAGTTTATTTCAGATTAATTAGCATTATACATATTAATGAATAATCCTACAAGGGTGTATCCAGCAGCTAATTTATAGTAGTAAGGAACAGCTGGGAATTCTCCTTAGATAAGAAATGATACTCCAAAGTTAAATCACAAAGGAGACAATATAAATAATAACACTAATAATAATACACCCAATAACCTAAACGTTTAAGGTACTATGACTTAGAATATGAATGCGGCAGGTGTTCTTCCTATGGGAACAATCTAAAAAAGGGAAGAGTTAATGATTGATACTAATACTAACCAAAATAATTTAGGAAACACAAATATGCAACTATCTCCAACATCAAACAAAAGTTATCTTAAAATTAATGGTTATAATCTAATAGAATAGCTTAAAAAAAATTTTGTGACAGCCATAGATAATATATCAAACAGCCGCTTAGTTGAAACATTAGGAGGTCTTGCCACAATTGATGAGAAAAAATAGGCCATCATTTAATTTAGCGTATTATGGAAAAACCTCATAGATATTTTAAATAATATACAAGAAAGTATTTGTCTTATGACATTTGAAAACGATATTCACTACCCAAATAAGGAAAAATTCATATCCGAATTGATTATTGAAAACGTTAAGGATATTGAAAACCAGTACTTGGAGCTTATTCAGAGCTCTTCTTTGCGGTTTTTGGACACAGTGTGCACAGTTCATGATTTGTAATATAAGCATTTAATTAATATTAGATATGATATCCGTACTTGGAGAAAAACAAACTTAGATCATATAAAAGAAACTTAACCAACAAATAGAAAATATAATTCACTCAACGGCAGTTACGATAAAGATGGAATATACAATGGAAGTAGAAACAAATCTATGTTTGCAAGTATATGTGGCTGCTGTCTAAGTAACGATGCAAAAAATAACAGTTCCATAAATGCACGCTAATAATCTTAAATCAAACGATGATTCTATCTTTAATTTGGTTCTTTTATAAAATATTAATTAAATTCTTTAATTTAAACATTTAAATCTAGTTTAGAAATTCTCCACTCTTTTATTATTATATAACCAAAGAATTAAATTATGAATGAATGACCAAAAATATATTGATATTGCATAAAACTCAAGAATTTAATGATGAAAAACGACAAACCAAATAACTAACCAACTAACAAAAAAACTAAATAACTCATTAATCAATTAGCTAAATAGTTTAGCAGTATTTTTTAGGATTTAGCTAAAATAGTTTAATATAAACAAAAAAAGTTATAATGAATATCAAGTTTTTAACTAAAAAAACTCAAAATTTACTACTACCAACTTATTCTTCATATGAGGATTATTATATTTTTAATTTATCAGCATTTATTATATGTATCAAGGGATATCCATTAAGTTAAAATTTTGTTAAACAAGTTTTAAAAAAGTAACTATAAGTTTTGTAATATTAAAATGTGCTTGCTTGCTTTTTCTATTTAAGATAGAATACATCTTCATCAATTTTTCAAACCTTTTAAACACGCTATAACATAAATTTTATTACATTATTGAACATTTTAAAATAATTTTTAAACAACAAAGTTTATAAATACATATTTATTAAAAAATTAGCAGAAACAAAGTGTGGTTGGTAGAAGTGAACGAGCATTTATTAAATTGACTAAGATATAATAGAAATAATGTGATGATTTTTTGATTGAATAATCTATCAAATACATTAAATTTTGAAATTCTCAAAATAGTTAATAAATAAAAACTTCAAGTAAATTAGTAAATAAAAAAAAGCAAGAAATAAAGAAAGATACACTTTAATTTTAAATAGGAAAATGAGTTAAGATTTTGTAAATATAAATTTTACTTTTAATAATAAGCAATGAAAATTTAGAATTTATTGTATACTTATAGGTTAAGGAATATTCTTTTAAGGCTGGTCTAATGAATTTAGATCCAACTACCAAAAAAGTAACAGCTGATAAAAGAAAAGGAACAGTAAAGATTGGATGCGTATGTTTATTTTAAACTTTGAAAAATTTGTTAAGTTTACTTAAAGGCTTTTTTATAATTAAAAAAAAAAAGACTTTAGAAGGAGAGAAACCTTTCACTTGGACACCTGAAGGAGCTACTGAGCCCGAATTTGTAAATGAATAGAATTACTAGTTATATAAATGCTGATAGAATAATAAATTGACATCTACATTAATTGCAATACAATTTTTAAAACATTTAGGAATATGCAGTTATGTAAAATGATGCTACTCTAGAATTGTCAAAGCAAATGAAAAGAGTCGTAATTTTGAGATTTTAGTGCGATGACTCTAGATACATTTTTTGGCTTTAAGTAAGAATTTGAATATCAAGACTTTCAAATAGAATTCTGATAATGTGTATGAAAAGAAGATCAGATTTCTATATTAAAAGCCTTACTCTCGATTATCTTTTAATTAAATTCATATATTTTTATATAGGAAAAAGATGCTTCTAAGGATGATGAAATTGTTAAAAGAGTATAAGAAATTATCGATTTTGATATTGAATAATTGATGATAGATGAATCTTCTTCTATATCAGAATCTCAACAACCCCTTTCTCAATAATCTTCATCTTAATCCTAACCTGCTCAATAAGGTTAACCAAATTTAATGAATGCCAATCTGTTTGGTGCTGAATTTTAAAATATGTTCACCAATATGCTAAATTAAAGAGGAGGAAACAACAATCCTCTTATGTAACAATACTTACAATAATACTAGCAATAATAAAGACAAAGAGATAGTAAAATTATTTAATTTTTTAAGCATATTTTATGTAAAACAAAATCAAAAATTAATTTAGCTCCCAATTTCTTTGAAGTATTAACTAAAGAATGTTTAATGGAATTAGCAAATGATGAAGAAGTCTAAAAAGAGCTTATTTAGTAATAAACATAAACTTAAGATTAAATTTGGTAAATCTAATTCAATAAAAAATTAGGCATTTACCTGAAGGACAATAAGATGTAAAAAATTTAAAAGAAAATTTGATAAGTCCACAATTTTAGTAAGGACTAGAGTCTTTAGAAAAAGCACTCAATTCAAATGAAGGAGGAGCTGTGCTTGCTTCTTTAGGGTTAGACCAATCTAGTTTTATGGAAACACTTGATGGTAATTAATTAATATTGAAATAAAATAAACTATATTTAAATTATAATCATTAACATTAACTAGGATCTGATTCATTCTATAAAGCTATTATGAAATGGGCTGAATAATAAAAAAAGTAATGAACGAAAAAATTATTTAAAATAATTACTAAATTAGTGAAAAATATATTAAAGCAATAATAATAAATATATTATTATTATTATAGTATAAATGAGCTCTATTTTATTTAAATTGTAAATAAAATTTTATTAAAAATAATCCAAGTTTTTATAGAATATCATAAAAACTTACTTTAAAAACCTAAATTTTTATTCTATTAATTTATAAGTATTGCTTATTTATAAAAAAATGATTTTTTATTAAAAAATACATTTTAAAGTTTTTAACAAATATAAAAAACTCAATTAAAAATTAATTAACATAAATTCTAACTTAAGGAAGGAAAAGGGAGCTGTTTTATTTTTGTTAAAATGCTATCTGTCTGTACTGTCTGTAAATGTAATATTCAAAAGAAAAAATAGAGAATTTTCTAAACTAAATTTTAAAAATAACATCCAAAATTTATCTTATTTATGAGGTTCTTAAGAAAAAGGTTAAATTGACATAATTTGAATTTTAATAAACACATTGAAATACTCACTAGTCTTTTTTATGTTTGATTGGAAATAATAAAATTAGTAAAAAACTAATTTAATAATCCTTTAAGTAATGTTTTTGCTAATAATAAATAAATATTTTCATTAATTTTTATAATCTATCTTAAATTTTTATTCTTTTTCTTTTTAATTTTGAGAAAATTAATAAATATTTAAATTTTACAATATTTAATTCAATATATTTAGCTAAATTTCTACTTTTGGAAAAAATAATTTTTCATTCTTTACAAAAACAATATTCAATTTTATTTGAAATTCATATGATTTATTTTTAAAAGATGATTAAACACTAAAAAATATTTAGCAGATATTTAATTTATAATTTTAAAGAATTTAAACAATGACAGGCAGTTTTATAAAGTAAATACTGTTTATTTTTCATTAGTATGAGAAGGTTTAAAATTTAATATTTATTAAATTAATTTAAGAAAGGTTTTAGAGAGACTTCATCTTTATTTATTAAAAAAGATGAGCCTTATAAATTAAGTTATTAATAGTAATTAATAATATTCTTATATTTGTTTGTTTATAATTTTGTTAAGTTTCTTTGGTTAAAGATTATTTTTAAGTATAGCATTTTATTATATTAGTAATTAGGCTCTGACCCTTCATTTAAATCAAAATAATTTGATTTCATTTATTATTTCTGAAATATTCTGAGTTTCTTATTTTTATTTATCACCTTAATGCGTGATTTTTAGATAGCAATGTTGAAGTAGAATCATCTATTTATTTTTCCTTGTTGCTTGGGAATACATTCCAAAACCTTAAGGTCTCATCGCCAGCACCTGTTACAATAGTTTATCCATCTGGGCTCATAGCTAAATAAAGAACTCTGCATGAGTGACCTGTTAAAGTAATTAGCTTTTCCATTTCTGGATAGCTCCATATAATTATTTAGTTTTGGCTATATCCATGAGTACTAACAAGCTCGTTTACATTTTTACTAAAGATTAAGTTGCAAACTTAACTTCCAGTTTCGATACATTCTAGTTATCTGCTTGTAAGAGTATTCCAAAATCTGATGGTTCTATCTTGGGTTCCTGATAAATTAAAAAAATTATTTAAATTAAAAGTTTTTCAATTGAGAATTAGTAATTAATGATAAATTTTATCCGGTCACAAAAATTAATTTTTATTTTAGGTAGAAATATAACTAATTGTTCAAGCTTGAAAAAACACTTAAAAAATTTTAATTAAAATACCTCCTCCAGAGACTAGTAATCCATGCTAATGAGGTGACCAAGCAAGAGCTTTTACTGCTGCATTATGATTACCGAATTTAGTAATAGGTTTATTAGAATGCATGTTCCATACAAATAACTTATTATCATTTCCACCCGATGCAAGCTACTATTCATCAAAAGACCATTTTAATCCACACACTTCTTGTTTATGGCCTATTAATTTCTACTCATATAAATTTTTAGTACGTAAATCTCTTTGCAATATAGTTTTATCTCTAGAACCACTAGTTAAAATATTTGTATTCCTAATTTATTTTAATAATATTTTTTTCAATATTTTAAGTTATTTTATTAAATATTTACCATGCAAGAGTTCCAACTCTTTAAGAATGTCCTTTCATAACTCTCACTTTTTCTAGCTTTACAGAATCCCAAATTTCTACTTCTCCAGTGTTAGTACCTTTTTATTTGATTTATAAAAATATTAATTAATGCAGATAGATAAAACAAATAATACCAATTGAAATGAGTGAGCTTCTTGGTGACCAATTAACTGAAGTTACTTCGTTTGTTCTTCCAAAATCACAAAGCTTCGTTACTCTTGAAGAGCAAGCACTAAATATTTTAAAATAAATATTAAAAATGAAAAAATAAATTTCTTAGCTATTAATTTTAAAAATAAAGAAAATTAAAGAAGTGAGTGGTAGATTTTAGACTAATTTTAAAATTTGCATAGTAAAATAAGATTTATTTATTTAATCATAAGATATAATTGATATAGAGTTTTAAAAATTTCTCCTCTCTCTTAGGACTATAAAAATATATCAGAAACTAAGAAAACAATCTAATTAATTTATATCAAGCGAGATTGATTATTTATTTAATTGTTAATGTATCTATTTATCTATCTAATTATCAAAAGAAAGCGAATAAAAAACCTCAAGTTTAAAATAGAGTTAAAATAGATAGAAAAACCTATATATCTGATGTGATTTATTTAGGATAAATTTTTTTTAGTTATATTAAATTTGATATGTATAAAAGATGTTTTTTTATATTTAGTTATTTAAGCTGGATTTTCATTTGATTGATTGATTAATGTATCAAACCATAAATAAAGATCTCTCAAAAAACCCTATAGATTCAATCTAAAAAACATAAGATTTAATGTATGAGTGGTTCAATCAATCAATGATTGATTGATATATTAGATTATTAGCAAGTTATTAAGTAAAATAGAGATAAGAATTGACTTTAATAAAATTATATCAAATTAAGTGAAAAATAAATTCTAATAAATGTCTATCGCATGAATGCATGTGCAAATGCTAAAAAATACAGTAAAAATGGAAAATCAAACTCTACCTCCATAAGTAAACGCATGATGATAAACCGACTGCCAGAATGTTTTAGCTTGACCAATCAATTAAATTTAGGTAGAAATCATCTTGTAAGGCTGGAGCATCTAGAACTTTAAATGGTACTTTTGATATTTTACGGGAGAAGCGTAAATGGGAGCAACATTGTTCTTCTTCTAAGTTTAGGAATAGTTAATTTGGATAAGCATTTGATGATTGCAATATACTTTTTTGCTAATTAACTTCAGTACCTATTTATATGCTATTCTTTAATACATTTGGTCTGGTGAAACGCAATACGTTCTAGTTTTTATAGGGACAAAACGCATGAGCAGAACTTAAAGAGAGATTGAGCATTCTTTTATCTTTGATGCCCAAAACATAATTTTTATATAACTGAGAAATGCTGATTTAATTTATTTCTTCCTTGTCTACTGCGTTCTTTACAAATACGTTATTTGTGCTTGATCCGCGGGGACTATCAGCAGTAAATTGGCTTTCATAATAATTGTAATTTTCATTACACTCATAAGCTTAGTAAGTATTCAATTTAGATTATTTTCTGCTTGGAATATACCTATCTGTGATATAATCAGTTTTTTTTCCCTATTTACTTTCTATACCTTCTATTTAATGAGCCAACGATGAAGGTTATAATTTTTTACAGAAAGGATTTGCTAATTAGATTTACTAATCTTAGCTTTAAGGCTGCTATTTTCTAAAACTAGAAGAAGGTATTTATTTCTACTATCCTGATGATTGGTGATAACTTTAAGACATAGATAGATAACTAGGCTGGAAAGAGGGTGAAGATAAACAATCTTTGAAGTAGCTATTTTCAACACTGTTTTCTAATGAATTTGCCTTAAATAAATGAGTGCTATTTTATGAATATTGTGGGCTATGTATGGGTGAATGCTTATTGTTTTGATAAGATATAGACGAATAGTCAATATCTTAAGATGGAATTGAAGTGTCAGTAGTCCATGATTAATTATCATTAATTTCGCACCCGTTCTTCATTCCCTAAAGATTTCCTTATAATAGCTAGCTTTGCTTGGTATTGTTGCTGCATAGCATGTCCGCTTACATTGGTTGTGACCACTCTTATCCTCCGAATTCTAGATAATCCATTTCTATTTATATAAACTAATCACTCTAATGAGGAATAATTAATTTCTTTTACTTTTTTTCTTTTTTTTATTTGTTTGATTTTTATATATTTATAATTGTTTTTTAATAGACTGGCCTTCGCGGAGTTTTGTAAGTATCAATCAATGCAATACCAAACAAAAAAATAAATAAATAGATCTAATCCAAATAAATCTGAATTAATGCACTAAGTTTTTACTATTTTAAAATCTACACCATAATAAGATAATCCTAAAGATAATGAATTAGAAATTTTTTAATTTTGTGGCTATCTTCTTCTTTTGTTTGTCAAAATCAGCTACTTTTAAAAAAATATTTAATTAAATTTCAGTGATGAACATAAAAATTTTATTCCATAATTATCAAAATAATATACTGATATTTTTTAGATCATCAAAAATAAGGCCAGCATGAATGGTCTTCCATTAAAAATTTAATAAACTTTGTGACATCGTATTTTTATTTTCAATGCAATAAAAAGAGAAAACAAAATGGAAATAAATAAATAGCTATTTAAAAAATTTTAAGTTTAGTTTATGAATTCAGTTAGTTCAATAACACTTAAAAATTTCTGTCAAATACTTTATTATGAAGTCTATGAAAAATTACATATAATAAAATTAACAATCTTTTTAAAGAATATTAATTATTCTTCAATTTTTTTACTTGACAAAATCTATATTTTATAATGTTTCTGCGCTTTCATCTTTTATTTTTAAAATTTATGATTTTTAAAAGTTACTATAGTATTAAAATTGTAAATTTAATACATTTTATGGCAAGGTATCTTTATTTATTTAGGTTAACTTTTCAATATTTCAGAGGAATAAACATTTATTTAGAAATATTTTTTTAATGAAAACTTTAAATAAATTTAAAAATAAAATTGTTGTATTTTTTTCATTTTTAAGTGATTAAAAATATAAAATATAAAATATTTTTTATTTAAATGAGATAAAACAAAAATGTTTAATTTATATCTATATAATTTATTTTTATTAGCAAATGTTTATATTTTTTCAAATAATTTATTATAGAAAGTTATTTTTGAATTTATTTTGAGAGATAAAATAAACTATTTAAAGTACAAATTGAAAAATTTTAATTTTTAATTTAAAGCTAAAAAAATCATAAATTAATTAATAACTTTGTGAAATTAAAAAATTTTAATTATTTTGCTTATTTTATAATTTAAATGCTTTGTAAAAAATAAATAACTCAATAAGACAATTTAGTTATTGAAAACTATTTTATTAGATTTTTAGAAACTAAGTCTTTACCTTTATATTTTTTCTTTAATAAAAAAAATAAACATAAAAAAACAAAAATAATAAAATTAAATTAAAATAATTGATATTGAATGTATCTCTCTAAAATGAACAAACAAACAATCATTAAGATCATGAAAATAGTTTTTTATTTAGATATTATATTTGAAAATTACACATCTAATAATTATGTATAAATAATTTATTAAATGATGTAAATAGACTTGATTAATATATACTAACTTATGATTAAATTTACTAAATTTAGAATATAAAAAAACATATGTTAAAATAACTTACCTTATTATAACTAAAAAAATACCTTTATTGCTATCTATCTAACATATAGTTTATATAAATAATTTAAAAAATATTCTGCTAATTTACAAATGTTGGTTTATATATAAAATGGCTAAATTTTTGCTGCTCTATATCAATTTTTTAACACAATAATTAAAGAAATACGAATTTATTTAAAGAAAAAAAATATTTAAATATTTTATTAAACTCAAAGATAATTCATAACTCTAAAATAAAAATAGATATAAATAGCATAGCATTCATATTTTTTATTTAAAGTTAGTTATTTGTTGTTGATTTCAAATAATTTTCCTAATATTTAATGTATTTAATAAAATGAAATATGCTAAATCTATATTTTATTAAAGAATTGGTATTTTTTTCTATTAATATTTTAGGAATAAGTGAAAATAAGTTACCTTATATATTTACTTTAAATATAGATGTTTAAAGTGTAATTTTTCAATAGTAAAGTTGAGTTTAACCTTTTAATAAATAATGTATATCTACTAAACCACTTTCTAAACTAAATAATATATAGTCTTTCTCAAAACATTTAATAATACAATAATGTAAAATTATTCATTCAACATAGAATCTTATTTATCATTGAATTTTATAAGTAAATATTAAATCACTCTTAAATATTTTTGTCATTAAAATATATTTTATTTCTAAAAATTGATAAAATAATAATTCAATAGCTAATTGACTTAAATAAATTATGTAAATTTAAATAAAAAATTATTTAATACTTTAGATAATAAAACAAGCAGATGTATTTAATATAGGTTTATGAAAGAACATCTATCATTTTATTTTATTAGATATTTGTAATGGTAATTAATCTGATTAAAAGAAGATACTTAGAGATAACTAAATAATTTAAGAATAAAAGAAAAATATATTTATCAAATTATCAAAGGATATTTACTTTAGAAAAGAGGATAGAGAAAATATATTGAAATGTTGAGATAAGTTTTAAGATTTAGCAAATAATTAGTTTTAAGTGCTCCCAAGCTCTAATTCAGACCAGTCTACTTTTTGTAAATATTTTAAAGTTCTATTAGTTAGGCATAATTATAACAATTATAACTAAATTTGCACATAGTTTTTGTTTTTGACTCAATTTAATAGCAATACATAATTCAGATAATCAATGCAACAAATTTAAAAAATGAAATTTGATGATTCATTAAAATTATAATTTAAGAACTTAGTTTTTCTTCACTAGGTTAATATTTTTTAAATGTCTAAAATAGCTAAGATAATTAAGACAGATCTAGAGCTGAAAGTAATTCTACTACTTGGGCTCACAACCTTCCCAAAGAAAACAAATTCAATACAGAAACTCTCGAGAAACAAGAAGTATGGTGAATTTCTTTAGAAATTTAGCAATTATATTTTAAATAAAAAATAATGGGAAGTTATTGATAGATGGCTTTTTGTTATTAAATCAGAATAATAAAATAGAAATTAATTAGTAAACTTAAAAATTATTTCTAAAAAGAAATAGAATTAATTATCGATAATTCATTATTCATATTAAAATGGATGTTTAATAAAATAAAAGAACCTGCTTTAGTATTAAAAAACATTCTTATTTCAAAAAATTATTAGGTTGAATCTAGAATCTTGAAGGTTTTGTCTAATTTTGAATAAGTTAATTTGAAAAACCTTAGATGGGATTAAAATTTCAAGAAATTAGGTTTGGACAGCTTAGACCAAACTGCTTTATTAGCTTCTATTGAACACGAATTCACAATCCTCTTCCCTGATGGCATTTTTGAAGGATTTGAAAATTTAGAATAAGTTGTTAATTACATTCTTAAGAATATTAACGCTGTTTGATTTGAATTAGTTTATACAAAAGCGGTTATCTTTTGGAGAAAGGTGCTACCATTAATCTTCCTTCAAACAAGGAGTGCGTTATTTACATATTAGATGGATAGAAAGATAGTTTTCTTTTTTGTTTAGTAAATTCTTCTATGAAATATTTTAATGCATTCATCCGTGTCTTTGTGTGTATTTCAATGATTATTTTGTCTAATAATTGCTAATTATTTACCTTCTTAATGAGTTTGCTTGCATTCATTTTAGAAATGATGAGAATATTAATTGATTTAAAAATAGTTTGTAATTTTCAGGAAATTCAAATTCTACAAATCTAAAAAAAATGAACTTTTTGTGAATTTTCTTTTTTTCCAAAACTAAAAATAAAAATTGGTTAAAATAATGAATGATCTTAATCTGAATTAATTAGTTAATAATGAATTTTTTAAATTATAAGACATGTTCACATAGAATTGCAGATAAATATACCATCCCAACACAATAATTTAAAAAATATAAATATCTTATCAAAAAATGTTAAGTATTTATAACATTGATATAATTATTAAAATACTTATTTTTTAAATTTAAT
This sequence comes from Tetrahymena malaccensis 436, assembly GCA_000231845.2. Classification (NCBI taxonomy): domain Eukaryota; phylum Ciliophora; class Oligohymenophorea; order Hymenostomatida; family Tetrahymenidae; genus Tetrahymena; species Tetrahymena malaccensis. The sequence goes on along the minus strand of AFXY02001719.1, from coordinate 58,711 downwards.
ATTTACTACTGTTAATTTAAATTCTATTTAATAGACTTGATAATTTTAAAATGTAATTAATTAATTTTAGAAAGAAAATATAAAATTTTTATATTTAATTTTTTTTATTTACAATAACAGATCAATCAATACTATAAAAAGCTCTCTCTATAATAGATAGCTTAGAAAATGTAAGCTAAGAAATAAACTATTTATTATTTAGACATAAATATAAATATAATGTTGTTTTCAGAAAATTATTTTTTTTTCTTCAAACAGATAAATTTTGCTAAAGTTTAAATTAGAATTTATTTTTGATAATTTTAATTTTTTTATTAATTAATATGATTTAGAAAGAAAGAAAATGTAATATTTATTTATTATATTTAATTTTTTATCAGATATAATTTAGTTATAAAAAAATTTGATATAGAAAATTTAATAGAGTCAGTCAATTCAAATATATTTGATTCAGCCAATTAAAGTAAGTTATAGATGCAGAGTTTTTGTGATGAGTCAAACCTTACAGAAAAACCTCTTTGTTAAAGTTTTTACAAACCTTTCTTTATATTTGTTTGGCTCAACAATTGTGGGGTCTTCTTTGTATACAAATTGTTTAATATTTTTTTCAAAAAATTTTAATAAATCGTATTTTCTGAAATAATCGATTATGCCAAGACGTAAAATTTTCTTATTTTTATCACAAATTAGCAGGAGAGAGTAATCCACAATATCTTATGTTGCTAAGAAGTCACTATCAGATCTGATGGTTTTGTCAAAAGATTGGTAGGATGAATTATCTATAAAGAAAGGTTCACAGTTCATGTCAATCATAAAATTAGTATCAAGTCCAATATCTGTTTCTTTTCTAAAACGACGCTTCTTTGAGCCCTTCAAATCGTAACTTTGGCAATTGTCTTTATCCATTCCATAGAAAATATTTTCCATGACAGCATAGTATTTTTTATCTCCTTCACATGAGACTATGAAGAAACCATACATTTTTGCTAATAGTGAGTTTTGGTTAGATGACATATGATCTAAATATTAAAGAGCAAATTCTTAAAAGTAATTGAATTCCAATTAAGAGACTTCTTTAACTACAAATAATTCATCATGACTCTTCACAAATGAGCTCTGTGTTTATCCTCCAGGTAACTTAATTACTGCACATGTTCTTAGAGATTCAATTATTCTTTCCTGAGAAATTCCATAAAGATTTCTGAAGGCCTCAAATTATTTAGCGAAAAGAATATGCACTTCACTTACTTTTTCACCAGAATTTCCACTTCCACCCATATTGAATTTTGCACTATTTTCATAATTTCTTGTTGTTAGTTTTACAACATTAGATTGTTCAATGTCATTGTTTGTAACAATACTATTAAACACATTTGTACATTAAGTCGTAGATGCAATCGATTAATGGGTAATACGATGCTAAACCTGACTTTGATTTATATTTACAGGATTTAAATTATTAGAGCTGTGTGAATGAATATTATGCTAAAGCAGTTGATTATGAATATTTTAAGTTTAAGATTAGTTTAAATCTTTGAATTGCTTGGCTTCTTGATTTTAAGCGTATTCTAACAAGTTATTCTGAGAAGATTTCTTTTTAATTCCAAAAGACTGCTTTTATTCAGGCTATTATTATCCATATTCTACTAAATTATTTTGAGAAGATTTTTTTTGTAATTTAATTTCTTGCTGTTGCTATCCGTATTCAACTAAGTTATTTTATGAAGATTTTTTCTTAATTTCTTACTATTGCTAGCCATATTCGACTAGGTTATTCTAAGATGATTTTTTCTTCAATTCTTATTGTTATTGACCGTAATCCACAAGGTTATTTTGTGAGGATTTCTTTTTAATTTCTAATTACTGCTATCCATACTCAACTAAATTATTTTATGATGATTTTTTCTTAAAATTATTCAATCTAGCAGCTTCCTACTGTTGCCCATACTCAACTAAATTATTCTAGGATGATTTTGAATCGCCATTCTTATAGAAGAGGTTATTTAAGCTCTCCTTTATGTTATTACCTGAGCTGGATTATTTAATCTTTTTAGGAGGTAAAGTTTTTTCAGGGAGATTATTTCTTGAACCAATAGAATCATCACCACTTTGTGTGTTGTTATCTAAAGTTTACAAAGACTGCTCAATAATTAAATCTTCATTATTTGAAGTATCATTCAAGTCTCTAGTCAAATCGTCTTTACTCTTAAAGCACTGTGATTCATTAACGGCATCAGTATTCTAATTTTAAGTTTAATTATAGAAGTTAGAATGATGAACATTCTAATTAACTAAATAAGGATCATTATTTGTAATATGAGTTGGTTAATAACTTTATGAGCGAAAATGCTCAGAATTGCATCTAATAAAGCCATTCTAATCTTGATTATTATATACCTTATTCAGATCAAGCTATGTGTCTTTATGAATAACATTTAAATTTTAAAAATAGTATTCATATTTTATCAATGAATCTAATTCTTAGCTTTTCACCAATTTCACTATAAATTTATTTTCTTCTATTTTTTGTTTTTCATCCAAATTAGGGTCTATGTTTTTCTTTTTAAGCATTTCAATCAGAGTACTTCTACTAACTTTCTATCCATTTAAACCTATTCCATTTTTTCTATCAGTAAACCAAATTTAAATTTAATTATAAACATACCTGTATCTTTAAGAAACCTGCAATACTACTTGGTGTTAAGTGCCCATGCAATCATGCTGTGGTAATTCTTTTCGTAAACTGGAATGTATTCCTTTTGAATTATAATACAATAAAATTAGCATAAATGATTTAATTATCGTATTAAAAATAAAAAATTTTATTCAAAATTACAAATGGTTGAGTTTGTTGGTCATCTTTTTATCTTTCTTCTTAAATATTTAAAGTGGTTGAATAACCCTTGAATTTGTGAGTCTAATCGATTCTAAAAATGCAATAAATTAATATAATTTAATATCTAATTTATAAATTTACTCTTTTAAATCATATATTTCCTCATCTAATATGCTGTTATCTAATTCAATTTAATGAGTTTGGTGGATTGTTTCATCTCTTTTTTTATTTTAGAATTTATTAATTGATTGATTTATTTAATTTATGAAATTATTTACAAATGTTGTTTCTCAAATTGCTTGTATTTTTTTTAAATTATTTCTTTTTGCAAACAGTTAAGACGATGCAAACCAATGTTCATTCTCTATTCTAATATGTAGAGCTATATCATGCTGCTGTAATTAATTATTTTAGAAGAGTCAACTTATTGGATGATGTGTTCTTTTTCACTCTCCATTCTTTCTATGCAAGATTTGTACATTTCAATTATGTGGAAAAAATTTTATTGTTTGCTTATTTTCTTTTAAAATACTATATCATTTAGCTTTTAAAGACGAGTTTATGCATCAGCTATCATCACTTTGAAGAACTACTTGAAATTTTAAAAGGCTTCTTTGTAATATAACGCATCTAAATCTCTAATTTTTTCTTGAACAGGCTCTGGAATAAAAGACAATCTGCTGAATGAAAAAACATTAGTCTTTCCTACTTAAAACTTAATTTCTACATCTTTCAGCTTAAAAACTCTGCTTCTTATTTGATGAGTGCATTTATTTTAAACAACAGTAGATTGACCAGTGGTAACTTCTTTTATATCTTTAAAATCTTTTAATAGATTACACTTTTCTTTTTTATAAGATTCTGAATATTCTTAAAACATGTGCTACAAAAATCTATTGAACGAATACTCAGTTAAAGTTTTTCCTACTATAATGGTGCACACAGAAGTTATTTTTTGATCGCATTATTCACATAAAATGTATTACAAAATTTAGTCTTTGGGATTCATTTTAACTTTTTTAAGGCCTTCTACTTGTTGCTTTTAAGGACTTCTGGTATGGTTTCTTTGATTGTTGTGATACTAATACTGTATAATGTTTTATTAACTTTAGTATTTTTCATATCTCATTTATTCATCTCCTTTTATTTTACTCGAGTTTAATAATTGATTTTTTTATTATTGAATCAGTTGCATTCCTGTCTCAGTCTTTGTGCGACCTTAAATAGCAGTCTCCTTAATTTTTTTTGCTATATTAGAATCCAATCTTTCAGAAATACTCAACTTAATGTAGCATTTGTTTCTGATGTAAAGATGGTAATGATTGTATCTTGGTGTTTTGCATTCTTTGTAATCACAGCTAGTGTGTCTTTCTTTGTAAATTGAAAACAACTTATCAGCTTTATGAAAAAAAAAAAAATTTTTTAGAGCAATTTAATTTTTAAATAAAATATTTAACAAAAATATCTTAAAAAAATTTTATTTTAAAGCTAAAATTAATAGTTGTGGTTTTACCTAGACTAATATCTTTAACTTAGTAAAAAGATATTTATTCATGCTCATACTCTCCACAATATTTAACTAAAGTGTTGATTTTAGAATTTTCATAATTAATTTTTTTTTCTTATAAATATTTTTCTAATTCTTCATGAGAGTTAACTCCATCAAATTAATTCCATTCAACTTTTTTATATTAGATACAAACATATGAAAATTTTTAGTTGTCGCTGTATAGATATTCAGACAAGCCTATTTTTTCATCAATGAAGTTATTCAAATTACCAAAATCCTATTTATTTGATAAGAATCATAAATGAAACAAATAAAAATTAGAATATTTATTTACAATATATTCATTCTCAAGCGATTAAACATAATATTTTCTAAGCTTTTTATTATTTTTATTTATCATATCATTATTTGTGTAAACTATTTCCTATTCCAAATAGAGATGACGAGACAATCTTAAAATAACTATTCAGTAATAAATTAAACATTATAAAAGAATTAAGCAATTAAACAAATTTATGTAAAAGATTTTTAGAACTTTGAATTTTATAGTCAAAAAATTGTAATAAAATTTATTGATTTGAAAATTTTTTTTCTATTGTTCGGATCGAAATTTTTATTTTTTGAAGTAACCAAAATAAGTAAAAAAATAACCTTAGAGATTTTTTTTGAATTATTTAAGAATTTCAAGCTCAGGACCAGTTATTAGCAAGGAAACATGGTAAGCTGATGATTTCTCTGGTTATTAAAGGAACATGTAAGTTTTAGATTTTGTTGCAAACTAGAAAGTCTTAAAGGAGACACTGTACAAATTACCAATGTAGCTTTTAGTGATTTGATTGCTAATTTTTTGATTCTATTGATTATTGTTCTAGGGTAAAATCAGGGAAATATCGTCAATAATCAAACACCTTGCACATTCTGCTATTTTTAGTATTATATTATTTTTTATCTTTTGGACTACTGTAATTTTTTCTTATTCTAATTGAGTTAGAACATCTTAATTTACATTTTCTCTACAAAAAATAATTTAAGGCTTAAATTGCTTGATTCCTTCAACTATTCTCTAAATATATAATCTTTATTTCTAAATAATTTATTACAAGTCTGGATAATTTGTATCTGTATTACTAAAGATATCTACTGAAACACCAATTATCATACACCTAACACCTTAATTTATTGTGCTTTAAGATCCATTGTTGTTATGGTTACTTCCATCAAACGAGCTGTTATTACTCCTTTAGTTTTAATATTAAATGACTGATGATGTATCCTTTTTAGGTCCAAAAGAAGTAAACATATTCTTTTTTGCTACATTCTTGCTATTAATGATACCATTTACATAAGTGAATTAGTTAGCATCCTTATGCAGGCATGTTTTAATAATCACAAATCTATTTATATCCATCTCGTGAAATTTCTCTATTCTCTTTTCATTATCTTATTTTCTCAAACGACAACGCAAATTTTTTAAACAATACATGGTGAAGTTGAATGTGCGATCTATATATTGATCACAAAAATTTGGCACATTCGATAATTTCTTTTCTTGCTGGAAAATATATTTAATCAAGGTCTTCAATTTTAACTCAAACTAATCTTTTAACTCTATTCTATTTGTTATTTTTGATGAATCTGACTCCTCATCATCTTCAGAACTTAAGGATTCCTCCTCCTCACCTTTTTTTAAATTAGTTATTTATTTACATGCAAATTAAAGGTTTTAATGTAAGAATACTGTTTTTTTATTCCTATTCGATGGACTGCTTAAACTGGTCGAAACAATTTTTACATAAGCGTGTTTCTTTATCAGCCTCAGCCAAAGGGTCAAAAAGTAAAGAAAGAAAATAATTAGAGCAGCTATAATATTTTTTAAGTTTAAATAAGTCTTTAATTTATTAATTTAAAAAATAATTTCTTACGATGAACAAAATAAATTTGCGCATTTTCTACAGTGATGCCTTCTGCGATATAGAAAATTGAATTCTTTTTGGCAGATAAAACACAACTTTGAATCTTCGTCCTTTTTCCAAGTTTGAGGTTTTGCAAATTTATCCTTAAATTTCTTCTCTAGTTGCTTTAAAGTGCGGCTAGACATTTTTCTTGCTTAAGGCCTCTCATATTAAATAACACCATTTTAAGTAGGATTCTAATCCATTTTGGAAATATAAAAAATTCCTAATTTTTTAATGTTTGGCTTTGTTTATTTATATAATCAACTTATAAAAGATTAATATCAATTTATAACAAATTTTTTTCTTTTCTATTTTGTTTCCAATTATCTAAATCTATTAGAAATCTTAGTATTTTATACCATATATTCATTATTTGGATTTAATTTCAATAATTAATAAAAAAAATATTCACTTTTAAGATTTCTTAGATTGCCAAATTATTTATCATCAATCAAATCAAATCAATATATAGTTAGTTCTTTCTTCAAATAAAGAGAGATTTACATTAAATATTTGTTGTCTTTATTGTTCTAACTTGATTAAATCTTACTTCGAAATTATAATATTTGATTTCGCATTAAAAAATCTTAATTTTTAATTAACTATTTTAATAAAATAAGTTTAATTTTCAAAATTATTTTATTCATGATCAGACTAGAGTTTAAGATTATTTAAAATTATAATTGGAGTTTTTATTTATTAGAATATTAAAGTATTTAATCTTAAAAACTCTTTTCTTTATAATCCACTCTCTAAACTTATATAAATATTTATGTATTAATTCACCATTTTAATACCTGGCTATATCTTTGGAAAAATAAATTTTTTAATAATATTTAAAAGAAACTTAATAATTTAAAACTAATTTAATCTTAAAGATCATTCAAATACTATTTTTATAAAACTTATTTCTATATTTATTCATCAAAAATTTAGTAAAAGAATATGACCTATAATCAGTTTATTGAGACAAGATACTTGATTACTTTTTGCTTTTAAATATTGATTTTTTATGTGATTAATATTTATTTAAATATTTTTGAAAAATTAAAACTTAACCAATTGAAAGAGATAAGTTAATTATAAATAGTAAGGATCATTCTGGAATTGGTGAATATCTCAATAATAAAGCTCAGATAAAAAGATTTGCAAATACAGATATTTCAATTTCGTTAATTACTAAAAAATTATATAAATATTCTATTTTTGTAAATATATTAAATTTTTACTTGGAAAAACAATTTTAAGAATTTCAAATAATCGCTAAAAAGTTCTAAAATAAATATTTTTTATTTTATTTATTTAGATATAACTTTTGTTTAGGAAATCTTTTTTTTTCAGATTAGAAATTCTTTTTAAGATTTAAAACTGCAAAAGATTTTTCTTTTTTAATAAATGGTAATAGTTAAGAATAGTACAAAAATAACAAGAATAACTAACAAATTAAATCATTTACAATTTAAATTCTATAACCAAACAAATATTTTCTGTCTTAAAAAGAAAAGTATGTATGGATTGTTTAAACAAATTTTTTGCAATTATTAAACAATAAATAAGTGATTTTCTTTCTTATACCAAAATATTCTTAAATTTATTAAACATTTTTAATCTTAAATTTAATTATTTATTTTATCAGCATTTAAATTTTATTTATCCTTTTTTTAAATAAAAATATTGTATTTTATCTTATGAATTTATAAATATTTGAGAAAATATAAAAAAATTTTAAAAAGTATTTTTTATGCTATGATTTATAATATTTTTTTGTTCCTCTTTTTTCTCAAAGTAATATTTAATTTAACTCTTTTTTCTACAAATTATATATAACTATGCCTGAAAATAATTAATATTTTTATAAATAAACATATATTTATTTAAATTTTATTTAAGTTAATTCCTAAAATTTATATAAAAATTTCTGTTACAAAGGCTCTATCTACAAAATAAATTTATAAAACAAATTTTTTTAAGACCTTTAATCCTATTTAAATAAAAAATGAGGTTTTTCATACCTAATTCTGATAAGAAAAATATTATCATTTTAAAATAGCAAATAAATAATGAACACTAACAGATGTTACTTTATTAGTTTGAACAAAAAATAATTTGAAGTGATGTCAATCAATATCAAACCTTTAGCATTAAAAAATAAAAAATTGATTTAAAATTTGAATATTTAGAAAAATTTGTAAATTTGCTAAACAATCCAAAAAAAGTTAAAAATATAATTTGAAGTTGAGACATAGGGAAAAAGGGAGAATAGGTATTTTGGAAAATAAGTAATCTATTTAATTTTGTAAAGCATGTTTAATACCATACGATTATTTACTTCTAGAAATTTTTGTTCTATAGGAAGAGCATGAAATTAATTATGGTTAATATTACTGGATTTGAATAATTAGCAAGTTAAATACTAATTAATTAGTAAATATTAAAAATGAATACTAATTTAGATTATTACTATGAAATTTTTTAACTGTATTATTTATTCTTCGACTTATGATATTAAAAGGTAGGCACACAAATGAAGTAAAACTAAGAGTTTTTTTAAGTAAAGTGACTGATAATTCTAAGACTGTAAATGAAATGTATGAAATTTATATATATATATTGATTAGCAATTTTATTTGACAAAGAATATATAATTTAGTATTAATGCCAATTCTTTCTTTAATATAATCCAAATAACCAAAACAAATTCTATCAAACACATATATAATTAAAGTGGTGAAGTCTACTTTACTTAGAAATACAAGATTAATATTTTTAAATCTGCAGTATCAGAAGAAGAAGAAGTATTGGAAAAATAATTTTAAGAGGAAGTTTATTTGATTAAAACATCTTAATAATCTTAGCTTTTATTTGTAGACTGGGAAATGAGTAAAATTATCCTGCAAAAATACAAATCAACTGTTTCAAATGGCGGCAGAAATGTTGCAAGATAAGATTCATCAAAAATAAGCATTATGCAATAAAATTTATCACCTTTGTACAATTCTTAAGATTTTAACAAGATAGGCAATACAAACAGTAATTCAAATAGGCCAAGCCTTAAGTCTGATTTTCGAAACAGCACTGCAAAGAAGGCTACTAATCTGCTTCCTATTGATTCTGTTCGTTGCGATGGTGACATAGATGTAGATGGAGATATATAATCTTAAGCAGTTTTAATCAAAACTATCAAAGGATGGCTTTTAAAACAAAAATTAAAAGTCATGGTTTAAAAATTAGCATAATACACAACTAGTAGGATGTATAAAAATTTAACTTTTTAATAGCTAAAAATGATAGACGATAAGGCTTATGATTCTATTGAGTATTTAGGATAAAATTCTGGATTTATACGTAAGAGTAATAAAAGTTAATAGAGAGTCTTCAGTAAATAAAATTGCTTGATTAGCTTTATCAAAATTTTAGATTAATAGATACCTGTTTTACAACCTAAGCATAGGCTAAAAACTATTTCAGATGTATTGAGTTTATTTGCAGTAGTTTACATTTTTTTTGTAATTTCAATAACAATTTCCTTTCACGAGACTATAGATTATATTGTCCCTTCAATCAGCATATACTTGTGCATTTTATTTTTGTTTTTGAATGTAATTATCACTCTGAATACAGGATATCAAAAATTAGGAAACACCTTTTAAGACAGATAGCACATATTTTAATCTTACTGCAAAAATAATTTATTTACAGATTTAATCGGTTTTATCTCTATTTTAATTTTACTCATTCTTGATAAGAATGGGAATATATTTGCTCAAAATTACCCAGATCTGTACAGTTTCTTGAAGCTTATATTTTTTATACCTTTTTCAATTAAATTTAAAGATTTTGGGTAGCTAATACAGAAACTAGAAGAAAAAATCATGTTTAAGTAAAAAATGCAACATATAGTTCAGATAATTAGACTGTTTTCATTAATAATTATGATTAATCATGTTTTAGCATGTATTTGGATATTTAACGCGTAAATCAAAAATAATGAAAATATGAATTGGATCACCTCGAAAAATGTTTAAAATGAGACTTGGATTTACTAGTATGTTATGTCTTTCTACTTCTGCACTGTAACAATGACGACAGTTGGTATTAAAATTTTTTTTTAGAATTAAAAATACAGATAGATGATATCAATAAAATAATTGATTAATTTTTAAAATAGTATGTAATTTCTGAAAATGTATTTTTAACCATAAATTAATCCAAAATACTTTAAGAATTTAGCGAAAATCATTACACTTTTTAGGAAGGAACTAATAATTTATTCAAAAATTTTTCTCAAAATTTGAGATTATCTGATAAAGAAGTTTTTCTTATCTTGAAAAAAGAAAATTAAATTTATTTTTTTCAAATTAGGCTATGGAGACATCACGGCTAAAAATTTTTCAGAATATATACTTTCGATTCTGATGATGCTTACATCGAGTGGTGTGTTTGGATTCAGTCTCAACCAAATAGGTACTATCTTTACAGATTTTTACTCTTAGGACAAAGAAAAAAAAAAAAAGCTTAATATTATAAATTTGCATATGGAGAAGAAGAATGTAAATCTAAATTTAAGATCTTAAATTCGTGAATATCTAGAGTATAGTTTTTACTTTTTTGAATCACTTACAATCAAAAAAAATTTCTAATTTATTCAGCTTACATTAATCGCAAAAATTTTAATTAAAAAAGATATGTATGGTAGGAAAATGATGAGAAGTTATAAAGTGATAGCGATTCTATAATCTCTCAACTAAATGAAGACCTGAAAAAAGAATTGTATTTGCACTAGAATAGGAGAATCATAGATTATCTTGAGTAGCATTATTCCAACGAATTCATCCAAAAAGCTATCTTACTTATCAAGGAGTAGAGGTGTAAGCCATAACAAAAAATTGTCTCTTCATCAGAAGATATTAGTCTCTATCTAATTGAAAAAGGATAAGTTGAGATGTATATCACACCAAATACAAATCAATACACAACAAAATCAATTTAAGTAAAAACTTTAATTGCACTCATTTTAAACTGAATTGTCAATAATATTTTATTGATTAATTCATCCTTAGAAAATTTTTAGAAAGTCTTATTTTTAATTTAAATAAAGCTTGATTAATTTATATTTATTTTGATATTTTTAAATTGTTTGCAAATTTATAATTTTGCTAATGTAAATAATGTAAAGATTTTAGAAGAAGGGCAAATGTTTGGTATTAGTGAATTCTATACAGGAGATAGCAGCGGTGTCTGCCTGAAAGCAGTAGGGTTTGTCAACTTAATTAAAATTTCAAGAAATGACTTTATTAAATCGTTGTAAGAATTTCCAAGAGATATGGAAATGTTTAACTATCTAAAAGATAGAAGAATTTTTAATTAAGATTATTCTAAAATCGGAGAAACCTGCATTAGTTGTAATAGTAACGAACACTTTGTTACTAACTGTAACTACATTCACTTTGTCCCATAAAGCTCTAAAATTATAGCCAGACATAACTTTGAACTTCCACTTGATAATAAAAGGAAAAAGAGCTGGGCACAAGGATAAATCGCAGAGAAAAAACGTAAAGGATATAAAACTACAAGAGAAATAGTTTAATTAGATGATTAAAGATATGAATTGTTTGCTTATGAATTCTATGGAATGCTAGATGACTACGAATAGAAATTCTTAAGCTACAATTTTAACTATAACTATGCTTCACCATATATCAAATATTCTGATGAGGATGAAGATGATGATGATGAAGGGGATATCTAGAATGGATCAGTTCTACTTCACAGCGGAAATACTATAAATCACTAAATAAATTATTAAACAAGCTGTTTAAAAGAAAGATCTAACAGTTTTGTTAACAATCACAACAATCAGAGCAGCACCCCTATTAATAATTAGCAACTCTACATACAGCGTCTCTCTACATTTGAGAAAGTCCCTTCCATAAACGGAGATTCAACTGTAAACACACCTCCAATTTTAACAGCAAACTTCAATTCTAACAATATTAATATAGTTAATAACAATCACATTAACTTGAATTAAAGCAAAAACTTAGATTAATCACCTATAAATAGGAGAAAATCTATGCTTAAATAATTAACGCCTGTGATTGTGACTTCTTAAGTTCCAAACTTTGAAAATTCTATTTAACTAGACCAAAAACCGCAAAGAGGAATATACACAAGAAATTCTAAAAAAATTAAGACAAGCTAATAAATACAACAACCTGCTAATAGTCCAGCTAAAGAATCTAGTTTTCATAATGCACAACAAGTTTAAATTTATTAAAATAACTCAAAAGAAATCAACAAAACAACTGATTCATTTGATCACCAAAAGTCAATAGAGGTTCAGAGATAATTATCACATAATAATAATAATGATCAACATTTTAATTCGTAAAACTCTCTCAAGTAATAAGTTTCTAGCTAGTAAATTTCTAATCAGTTGATGCAATTTTAAAGATCTATCATGTAAAACCTAAAAACGATAATAAGAACATCAAACGTACAAAATACTATAACAAAGACTAATATTACAGAAGAACAGAATCATTATTTGGGAATGATTTAAATATTTTAATCATTTGATAAATAAAAAGATTTCTAAAATTACTACCCATTGAACAATCTCGGCTTCATATTAATTAACTTAAAAAATAAAAAGTAATTGTCAAGAAATTAGTATCTCACAATAATTTAAAATGCAAGTAAGAGCAAAAATTAAATTACTTCCTACAACTCTTTACTTAAGGCGAAAATAGAAGTAATGAATGGAGGTAAAAAAGAATAAAGTATCAAAAAGGCCTTCACTCTAAAACATTTGAGTTTTCACAGTAATCTTTAAAACACTGCATCGTTTGACAATTATTCTCAAATAAAAGACATTTAAAATAGCTAAAAGAATTAAACAAATAACAACAATTCTAATCTCAACTTTAATAGTAATATAAATTTAAATAGTAATAACAACATATCAAATTATAAAAAATCTGTTTATTCTAATAAACACATTAATATACCCGATTAACATATTTAAGTGCCTGATTAGTTAATTCCTATATGGTCTAGTGAAAGGCAAATTTAAACAGCTCGATCACCAACTAACAGAAGTAAAGTAAACTGTTAAGATTTGATCCCAAATAAAACAGATTTATCAATGAGTGATACTGATTATATGAGGAATATGTCAATTCAATCTCCTAACATATAAGAAGAAGTCAATGAAAATAGTCAAAGTAACTTCAAAATCCTAGTTAAAAATTTTAACACAATAAAAAATAGCGAATATTTTATAAAAGAATGAAAATAGCCTAAAAATTTCAATTATTTTGAGCTTAATTAATTTTAAAAATTAATAATAAATTTAACTTTAAATAATTAATTTAATACAATATTAATCAATTAATAAATCTTATTTAATAGATGTTTATATCAATTCAATTTTTAAAATAAGTAAATATAAAATTATTTATATTAAATTTATTTATTTAGTTTATTCTGGCAAATAATCTTTTCAAAAAATATTTAATAAGTTCATAAATTTATTTAACTAAAAAAGCATAAAATAACTCTAAAAAAGCTAATCAATAAAAATTTGTTTATTTATTAAAATAATTAATTGTTACAAAGCATTGAACATGGTTTTCTTAAATTAATTAATGAATTTTAGAGGATTTTTCAAAACTTTTGATTTTTTCTATTAAATAATCTATCAAAAAAATTCATGAAATATTTGAATATTTTTTTAAGTAGTTATTTATTTAGTCTAACAACTAATTAAAGGATAAATTTTACTGAATAAATACGATTGTCTCTTATAAATTTATCAAACATTTAATAAAATGATAAAATAAATTACACTTTTTATGTTCTATTTTTAATTCAAATTTTAGCTATTTGAAAAAAAAAGTTTATAAAATTCAAAATAATCACTTTGAAGAAAATATTTTTTCATCAAAATTTTTCTCATAAAATAAAAAATAATAAACAGATAATCAAGAAATATGATTAGCCTTTAATTAAAAAAGCTTTATTATAATTCAACAGCATAAAATATTTATAAAATGTATCTATTATTTTTGATCTTCAGCAATTTTAAAAAAAACAGTAAAATAAATATTTATTAATGTCAATAATAAATAATGGATGCTATTTTTAGAATAATTTTAATCGTAAAGTCAAATTTTATAAATAGAATAAGGGTTAGATATTTAGAAATGATTTAATTCAACTCAAAAACATAGAAAATTAATAAAATTTATCAATTTATTTATATTTTCAACAATTCATATCAATAATATTTATTTGGCTGATATTATTCTTCTTTATATTCATCTTAACTTTAGTACTAACCAAAATTATCTTCTGAAGCTCTTTCCTTAACAAGTTCTGATAGTTAACCATACTTAGCTTCTAATTTTTATCTGATAACCTCTATTAATTCTAGTTCCTAGTTTCTAGCATTAGTGGCTGAATCATATTCCTTTTTGAATGATGAACACATACTTTTAATTAATAAAATATTTAAAAATAACTCTAAAAATCTTATAAAAAAACATTTTTTCAACTTATTTCCAATTTAAAAATTTAATTTTATATTTACTTTTAAGCTGCATCCAAAAGCTAGGTATTTCTTTAAAGCTTTGCTTGAGCTGTTGTGAAGATTGCTGATTGATTTTTTATGCATTAATTCAACTTGACTAGCTCAGCTTAGAGGTCTTTTTAAGATTTCTATAGGGTATATAAGAAATCTTCAGTCCTAGATTTGTTTGTGTTAAATTGCTCTATGGCAGATTACTCAGATTCTTGTAAATTCTAAAAATCAACTTCTAAACTAGCTCTGAAGTCCCTCAAAAGACTCATTACATTATTTATCAAAGCTTCATCAGCTATTAATTTTTTAGCAGCTAACTGAGCTAATGCAGTCATTACTGGAGTAAGTTTGTGCACTTTTTTAATTTAAATTGCATGCACAAGCATTCTGTTTGCATGACTAGCTAGTTAAACAAAACTAGCTTCACCACTCCAAATTTCTGAGAGAATCTCAATTGCTTCATCTGCTGCTTCAGCGTTATATTAATAGGCTTGTGCTGCTTTTTAGAAGTCATCAGCTTACTATTCTCTAGTAGCAATAATTTATGATAAATAATTTTGGGTTTCTAAAACTTAATTATTGACTGTATCAAGATCTGATTAAGCGCGAACATTTTAATTTTTGCAAGAATCTAAAGCTGTTTATGCCTTCTTAACAGCATCTGATGCTGATTCGATTTCTTTTTCTCTGAAATCAATTTCATCAACACATTCTTTAGATTATTTATCAAATAAATTATTTTAGTTTAATTATTCATCCAAAACAGAATCTTTATAATCATCAACAAGTTTAAATATTTCTTGTATTGGAGCCTTCACCCCCATTTTACTCTCAACATTAGTCATCATTTAAACTAATGACATTTTCTTCTTTAAAGCTGGATATTTATCGCTTAAACTTGTACATTGAATTCCAATTAACAGCGATATAAAAATGATAGTAAATAATCTCATCATCGTATTTATTTGTTTGCTTGATAAAATCAAATACTATTTCTTATCGTTTTAATTAATTTTTATCCAATTTATGTAATTAAGTAAATTGATTCGTTTTTGTTAATATTAATTTTTAACACTTTCCATTCCTTCATTCTACTTCAGAATATTTCAGTGCTAAAATTCAACTCGTTTTTAATTTTTGAAGCTACGCCTTTTATATCCAATAAACACAGAAACAAGCATACATGTATGGCATGCATGCAAGCAAACAAATATTTAAATATAGCTTAATTAGTTTTTTATATTTAATAAATTAATTAAAAGTATTCAACACTTTATAAAATAAATATTTTAATATATCTTCAAACATTAATTATTATAATATTTTTCAAACAGCTAATTTAGTTAAATTATAATTTTATTAATTTAGTTATTTAAACAACATCTTAAAATCATTTTTTGAACGAGTTAGCTAATATCAATATTTTCATTTAAATTTACTGTTATAAGTAAAATTAATAAGAAAAGAGTTACTGATCCTTTTATAATATTGTCCATAGTTACAAAATGTGTATTTTAATGCATTTATTTAATTTTTTAGCTACAAATTTAGAAAAAAAATTATATCACTCATTTTCAATTTCTTAATTTTTTATGATAGAATTTAATACTTGAAATTTAAATAGTTGTATTCTCAAACAGGATTTAGTTTAGCCTAAACCTACTCAATATTATACTTAAATTTAAATATAGCTTTAAGAGAATCATTGTTAGGTGGATCTAATCCTAACATACAGCCTCTAATCCTTTAATTTAATTAATTTTTTTGATCTGATTATAGAAATATTTTCAATTATTATTTTTTAAAACTAGGGTCTATATCAATTTTATTTAGTATTTCGAGATGATTTAGCAATTTTTATTTATTGATTTTATTGTCATATTTTTATTAATTTTTAGTTTAATCTAAATCTTACATTTAGATATTGACTTTTTATTAGTTTTCATTTTCACTTCTATTATTTACTTTCAAATCTTTTGATATAAATGCCTATAAATCATTTTTCATCATTGTATCAGTTAATTTTTTATCTTAGCTTTTTGTAAAAATATTAAAGCTTGTATTATTATCCACTTTATTGCTTTCATCTCTTTTAAAAGTTTATTCAATCTTTTATTTATTTTCATCAATTTCAATATCAGTGGAAGTACTATGAATTATATCACAGCCACACATTTAAATAGCAGCATATTGTTCTGGTGTTACAAGCATTTTCAATAGCAGCTTCATTTTTAGTAGCTCTTTATGCATTTCGTAAATATTCATTTCATGGTTTGTTTACTTGATTAAATTTTCAAGAGTAATTTGTTCTTCCGTTTTGTCTTTTTTCTTCTTACAAATCGATGGCAAATAAAATATTGAAAATCTATTTTTATTTTATTTCAAATAAATTAAATTTAAGAAATTAATAATTAAACATTTTAAAAAAATTTTTAATAAATTTAAATGCAAAAAAGAAGAAAAACAAGAGTTGTTAATTTTTTACTTTTACCACTTTGTCAAATTAAAGTAGTTTTGAATGTTTTTTTTGTAGTTAGCGTTTTCAACTTATTTATTAATCTAAATGACTTAATCAGATGAATCACTTATTGAATTTAAAGAGTTATGTTAACTTTCATCTTATGGACATAGCTTTCTTGCTGTCTTTTTATAGTAATATTTTAATTAAATTTATAGTAAATCAATGACAAAACCTGATTCTGATATAACTCTAGCTATATTTCCCAATACTAAAAGCAAAGATATTGTTGTCCAAGCTTCAGAAAGAACTTACGTAATTGGAACAAATTATATTGTTTCATATTTAATAGGTTTATCTAGTTTAATCTCAGTAGAGATGGGAATATTAATCTAGTTTGGATCTGAATTTTATGGAAAGTAATAGTTTTCGTTTAAAAGGTTATAAAAATATGTTTTTTTACTTGAGGTCTGAATAATAAAGCCTTAAATAATTTCTATATTTGTTAACTACAGTTGCATGACATTATTTAAAATCTCTTGAGGCTTTGGAAATAAGTCTTATATGTAAAAAGTATTAATATTTTAGTTTTTATGAAGGTTATATATATCTGTTTCTAATGAAATTTAAAAATTATTATTTTAATCATTTAAATAAGAATTAGCCTCTATCAAAGAAGCGCATCTGTAACCTTACTTAATATAATTTTACTAGCAATAATTGAAATCTATTCTTAATGATGTATTTTTATATTCGCTCTGCTCTAATGCAATATATTAATTGGCATTTTATTTGCCAAAACAATAGTAGAACCCTTACTTGAGTCCTACTTATTTTTCTAAAGCTTAGTCAAAACACTCTTCAGCAAAAAACTATTAAACAACTTAATGATTAGATATTACACTGAGAGAAATAGTGAAATATTAAATTTTATTCCTTATTTAATTTTATAATAGCGTTTCAATTTCATTAAATATAAATATCTTTATGTTTTTTAGCTATAAATCAAATAATTTCTCTGTTGGGGAGTAAGAAGTATAATCATTTTACTTTGGTTAATATGATCCATTGACGTAACTTTAAAATAAATAAACTGCGTAAGCTAAACAGAGCAAAATTATCACAATTGAAAGCAATCCTCCAATAATAGTTGATCTTTTATTACTGTCATTTAGCACCTTTTATTAATAAGTAGGAGCAAATATATCAAATACTTTTAGATCCTTAAGACTCAACATTTTTATGGTTTTTTCTTGTAATCTTAATTTATTTATATGAGTTTGTATATATGAGTAATTAAGATTTAATATAATAAACTTAGCTTTGTATTTGAAAATCGAAAAGATAAATAGCATCTATTATCATATCCAATTTTTAATTTTAAAAATGTAAGCAAACAAAATAAATAAATAATATCTTCACAAATTAAAAAATACATATTTTAGTAAGTCAAAATATTTACATATTCTTTTTTATAGCCATTAATTTTTTTTAATTAAGCAGAAGTTCAAGTATTCATTTTAAATAATTTTCAATTTTTATAGTTTTATCGTTCTAAATCTAAATTTGCATAATGCCTAGCCCTTAACATCCTCTTAAAATCAAATTATTAAATAAATATATTTCAGATTATAAACATTCTAGCTAATTTTTTTTATTTATTGAGAATTTCATAAAATATTAAAGTTAAAATAAAAGTTTTTACTGAAAAGTTTAAATTTAAATTTATTTGATTTGCATATACATATAAAATATAATTTTTATAAAAAGCTCTTTTAAATCCTTATTAGTTATGTTAAGTGTTTTGAAAACTATTTTACACACTCTCTTTAATAAATTCTGAAGATGAAAACATAAAATGAGCTTTATACTTAAAAAAATCATAATCAAAATACTCTAAAAAAAAAATAATACATTGACATAACAAACAAATTAAAAATTTATAAAGATTTAAACATCTCAAATACTTGAATAATTTCAAAGAACTTTTATTACATTTGTTTTAAAATAAATGAACGATTATTAATGATAATGTCTTTATGCAAAGATTATTATGTTTATCACCATTAAAAATCTACTTTTTAATTATTTACTTAGGATTAATATGTACTAATTAAATCTTTTCTGGCATATAGGCGGTGAATTTATAGATTTAAGAATCTTAAATTACAAAAAAAGATTAATAAATTAAGATTTATAAAAATAAACATAAAAAAGATATGCGTTCAACAAGATAGCAAACACATAAGACTTAAGTTTTGTAATACTTAAGTAAAACAGCAGAAGAGTGTCAAAAACTGACGAAACTGAATTTGTCATTTAGAAGTAAAAATATTAATGATGATTCTCTTAATATAATATGCTCAGAACTGAAAGAGTGCAAAAATTTGGAGTATCTAAGATTAGATTTGCTTTAAAATAAGATAACTCCTAAAGGAGTACTTTATTTTGACTCATTATGGAAAGCTTTACCTAATCTTAAAACTCTTAATTTTAACATTCAAAATAATAAAATAAAAGACAAAGGATTAGCTTCTTTGATGAAGAGCATGGAGTCAATTAAGAAACTAGAAGATCTTACTATAGAGCTAACAAACACAGATATAAGCAATTCAGGAACATAATAACTATTTAAACATTTAGGAAATCTGCAAAATATTGTTAGGTTAAAAGTTCACTGTGGATATTGTGTTTAGTGTGGAATAAACTAAAGCATTTCTAAATCATTAACCAAATTGACTAAACTTTAAGAATTTTATTTAGATATTTACGAGAGTTGTTTAGAAAGCCTTGATTTGAAATATTTATCTGAGGCCTTAGCGAATTGTACATCTTTATAAACTCTTAGCTTGAATCTACAGGGAAATTTTATCAGTAAGGCTGGTGCAGAGTATTTTTCTGATGAGTTAAAGAAGCTTTAAAATCTTTAAAAATTGGAATTGTTCTTGGATGGCAATATTTTCGAAGATAGTGGATTATCTAATTTAGGAAATAGCTTAACAAAATTAAAAAGCTTATCAGTAATAAAATTTGATTTGTATAACAATAAAATTACAGATGAAGGCTTAATAGAGTTTTCAGAAAACTTATCTTTGTGTAAATAACTTAAAGATATAGATATTTTTTTGGTAAGAAATGAATTAACTTCTAATGCTATGCAAGTTTTATTTGAGAAATTGTGTTAATAACCTCAAATATTAAGTCTAAGCTTAGGACTTTCATCAAAAAATATGGATGAATAAACAACTAAGTAGCTAATCAGTTTAATCTAAGATAGTAAAAACATGATTTAATTAAAATTAATTTTCAGAGAAGATAATTTGAAAGAACATATTGCCTAAATTCTTTAAAAAGAAATAATATAAAACAAATAATTAGTTAAATTTGATTTTGACACCATATAATACTTTAATAATTCTAAATTTATATAGAACTTTAAAAGAAAAATGAAAAATTTAGTGGTTTATGGATAATATTATTATTGATAGAATTCTATTCTAAATTAAGTAATTATTTTGTAGTTTATTTTTAGTTTAAGTTTTATTTATAAAATACAACAAATTTTTTATTTAAATTATTTACTCAAGAGTTATTTTTAATTTTTTCATAGTTTATTTCTTTTAATTAACTTTATTGTATACTTTAAAATAGAATTTATATTTTAAGTAAAATTAGATAACAAATAAATATAAAAAAATTATTTTGCTCTAACAGATATTCAATAAAAATCATTATTTTATTTCTAAAAAAATACAAATTTACAATCAACATTTTTAATAATTTATTATTTCATTTAAATTTATAAAATATTTTATCAATTTAACAATTTTAATAATTAACAGCTAATAAATATCTTAAAAATCTATTTTCAATTTTCGAATGATACTTTTTATTATTAATATTTATAGTTTATACAAATTTATAAATTATTTTTGATTAACTTAATCATAAAATTAAAAAAAATATTTAAATTTTAAATTAATTATAGAGATCAATTTTTTATGTTACATTTTATCAAATTTTTAAAAAATTGTAATTTTTTTGATTTCATGAGCATTGAAAAATAGTTAAGGCTTTTCTAAATTATTTAAATTTACAATTTTCTAAAAACTTTAGACTTTATTTTAACAAATCTTTTGGAATTTAATTAATTATTTAAAGGATCTTTATGTTACTTGAAATATGTCAAATCTAGTGGTAATTTTAAAATATAATTTCATATTATCACAATATTTTATGGAAATCTTAAATTATTTTTTGAGCTTATTTAATTTGTTGATTTAAGCAGAATTATCTAAGAAAAAGCTTTAATTTATCAAAATTATTTATTTAATCATAAATACCACTCATACTTAGCATAAAAAAGTCAAAATTTTTTTTTTCATATACTAAATTTATATTAAATTATTTATGCTTAAATTATTTGTTAAATTTCATATTTTGTTATTTTGTGCGAATATTCCGTATTATTTGTTTACACATTCAAAATAATCAATGTATTTTTTTTCCCAAAATATTTGTAGAATTTTATAAAGGATAACTTTATTTATAATTAATATTCATAAATCTGGGTTTAAAGTAATTAATATCATTTTTAACAAATTATTTAAATGATTTTACTGAATTTAAATGAGTTTACTGACTGGAATATTTGATTGAAATTAAAATTTTTAAATATTTATATCTGGATATTCATAAAAGAAACTCTTTGATGTAATTGAAAAACTGAGTAGATTGCTTACAATATAAATATACATTTAATACATATCAAATTTAATTAAAAAAATCTATTGAAAGTAAATCAATGAAATCAATTAATTATAAACTGAAAATTTTGTAGGATTCAGGTACTGCTATTGTATTTTTTGTTATTGTGTTAAACATTTTCCAATAGATTATTAGAACTTATATTAGTTTTTCAAGTAATTTGTAATTTAAAAAGTAATTATAGATAACTGAGTAGTTTGATATGATCAAAAAAAAGAAAGTTTTTAAGTATATTTTTATAATTATTGTTGATATTTGTAATTTTTTTAATAAATAATAAATACATAACAAATAGTAGGCTCTACATTTAGTATTAAAAGCAATTAATAAAGATATTTATTTTAAAGGAAGAGACAAACACATAAAGGAAGTTCTTAGAGTCTTTTACTTCCAATGTTTGATCATCAAAGTGATTATATTAGTAGAGGTAACACTACCAGGAGAAATTTTCTCTCTGTTGAAAACGGTGGTGAAGATAGAAACTTTTCCTAAGGCGCTCATTCGCCTACTACTTTGGATATAAGAAAGCTAA
Source organism: Tetrahymena malaccensis 436 (assembly GCA_000231845.2). Classification (NCBI taxonomy): domain Eukaryota; phylum Ciliophora; class Oligohymenophorea; order Hymenostomatida; family Tetrahymenidae; genus Tetrahymena; species Tetrahymena malaccensis. Next base: position 36,069 of record AFXY02001719.1, on the reverse strand, counting down.
ACTTCTTTGACAGAAACTCGATTTCTGATGGAAATTTAGGATTTAAAAGATAAAAAATGGATAAAAGAAGTAAGGATAATAATGAAGCTCAATAGAGTTAGTATTTATAAAGTTCTGAAAGGAAAAGAGATAAGAGCAATGGAGAAGACAATGAAGATGATTCTAGCAGTTAAGATTATACTGATGAAAAATAAGATGTAGCTTAAGAAGAAAATTCACACCCATAAAATAAAGAAAGGAGAAATGGGTATTTGATTGAGCATAAAAAAAGTAAATTTAATGACTTAATATCTTAAATTCGTCTAAAGAATCAAGTTAAAAGACTAGCGAACTCTATAAATTCAAGAATGTTTAAGAACTTAAGCCTTAATTAGTATAAAATGATAGGAGATAATTCATCTGATCAAACATATAAACATTTTTCATATACTGAAAATAGCTCCCCTTCAGGAGACTAAGATTTAGTAGATCGTAAAAATAGTATTTTTACAAAATTTATGAAATAAATTGATATTTTTTTGCCTGCGTTTGATCCTAGAAGTAGCTTGAAAGTCTATCTTGAAATTCTTAATTTGGTTTCTATTTTATTGATATTTTTCTTCATGAGTATTATTATTAGCTTCAAAATGAATATTGATGACTTAGTGCCGCATTTAGTAATAGAAATTTCATTTGGTTTGATATTTGTTAATTCATTTGTAAATTTAAACACAGGCTATTATGAGGGTATGTAGCTTTCAAAAGATCGATAGTAAATGTTTTCTATTTATTTAAAGAGTCATTTTTATGTTGATATTAGTAGCTTTATTTCTATTCTTACACTCTTAATATTAGATAAAACAAGCTTTCTAAGCGCAAGTTCTACTGACTAAACCAGTTATAATGTTTAAGTCAGTGATTTAGGTACACTGTTTAGATTTATAGTGTTTATATTCTTCATTTTTAAGTTAAGAGATTTTTCTAAATTTATGATTGCCTTCGAAGAAAAAGTCATATTTTAAAAGCATGAGTAAAATTTAATTGAGCTCTTTAAGCTGTTTTCAAGTATAATACTAATTGATCACTTTATGGCTTGTATATGGACTTGTGTAGCAAAATTAAGTTATAATATAGATGGAAGTTGGTAAACAAAGAAAGGATGCTAAGATGATACTTGGTTTCGCTAATATACACTTGCATTTTATTATTCAACTGTAACCATGACAACAGTTGGTAAAATAAAAAAAATCCATTTTTTATTAATTTTATTTTTAGCTGCAAAATTCAAAATCAAATGTTTATTTACTTTTTATATCAATTAGGCTATGGAGATATCGTACCAACAAACGAAACAGAAACTTTGGTTGCAATTTTTATGATGCTGTTTTCAAGTGGTGTCTTTGCTTTTACATTAAACTAAATAGGTATGATTCTAACTGAAATGACTTCTGAAGTGAAAGAAACGAGAAGAAAAATGAAGATTATTAACATTTACATGGAAAAGAGAAATGTTTAACATCCATTAAGAATGCAGATAAGACAATATCTAGAGTAATATTTAATAATTTTTTAAAAAATAAATTTTTTCACTTAGTACAACACTTTTTGAATCTCATGAAATTTTTTTCATTTTTGTAAACAACAAACTTAACACTTTTACTGAATGAAATATTTAAGATTTTAAATGAAGAGAAAATATAAAATAAGTTTTTGCTCTTTTTATATAGAGATAATTTTTTTTAAAAATTAGTTTCATATGGAAAGAAAATAGTGAGTAAATATAAATGGAAAGCACAGCAATTATTTAGTAGCTAAATGATAGTCTTAAAAAAGAGCTTTAACAGCATTAAAATGAAAACATTATTAATTATTTGAAAAAGCACTTTAGTGAAGCTTTTATCTCAAAGGCATTCAGTTTAATTAAAGATGTGCTATGCAAGCCTCAGTAGTTGATATATAAAGGTGGCTCTACTGATAATTTAAGTCTCTATTTGATTGAGAAGGGAAAAGTAGAAGTTTATTACAAAACAAAAGCGATTAGAAATGCTACTTCTAAATACTAAATAATTCATGTATAAATAATAAAATGAATTTTTTAAAAATTTATTTATTTAAAATAAATGTCTATTTAATAAAAATATTACTAATTTTATTAGGAAATTTAAGAGGGACAGCTATTTGGAGTAACATAATTCTACACAGGTCTTCCACGAGACCTTAATATAAGAGCTATTGGGTTTGTTAGTCTTTTGAAAATAAGCAGAGATGAATTCATTAATTTGCTAGAGTAATTTCCTGAAGACAAAGAAGCTTTTTGCCATATTAGAGATAGTTTAATTTTTTATTAAGATGGGTATAAATCATCGAGTAAGTGTCCTTCATGTGGTAGCTTTAAACACAATATTCTTAATTGTGGATACTTGCATTATGAGCCTAATTAAGAAAAAGTTTGTCTCAGATATAATTATATACCTCCTAAACAATAATAAATCGAAAGAAGAAAATTTATAAGATAAAAACCGATAGAAGAAAATGGAATTAAAACTACAAAAGAAGAGAGTGAAGAGTCATTTCGAAAAAGAGGGAAATTATAAACTCGATATGACCTACCTTAACTCATGGAACAGCTTTATCTAGATTAATTTGAGTTAATAGAAGATTATGAAATGAAATATCTTCATTATAATTTTGATTTTACGTTCATGGCATCTTAGAAGGAACAAAAGGAATTGGCTGAAAATAAAGATAAAGAAGAGTTTTTTGAAGATAATATCAATAGCAATAATTTTATCAGCAAATTTTAAGAAGAGAGTTCAAAAAATATCTAAAACCTAAATAAATAGCTAAGCCAATCTTAAGATTAATCAGCGATGGTTTAATACGACTAAGTTACAGATTTTGAAAAATAAACATCCATTGTATAATTTGAAAGAGAAAATTCAGATTAAAATTTCTCTCCTTTACAGAAAAAGAACTCTATTCTTTCTCCTACTAAAAGGGCTCATATGAGGGAGAGGGAATTTAGTTTGGATTAAAAACCTAAAACTTAAGGTCAATAAGTTTAATTTAAAGGTCCGAGAAGACTTTCAAATTAACCTCCAGCGAATTCTCCTTCTGTTCGTAACAACTAGAGGCCAAGATCAATTATATTTTCTGATGCTTTTGAGAAATAATACACACCTTCAGACTTTTCAAAAATGTCAAATGAAAATAAACAAGGGCTGTAAGAAAATCCATAAGCAAATGGAAATAGCATAAATTAATAAAGCACCGTTACATTTAATTTATCAAATAATAAGCCTACTGGCTTATTTAAAGTTTAAGAAGAAACCCTTTTACCAGTATTACAAATGTAGAAAATAGTATCAGCTGATCAAGCAATTAATTATTTACATTAACCATTTATAACCCATTAAATCAACTCTTCTCAAAATATACCTTAACCAAACTCTTCAGTTAAAAATTCAGATAAAAATAATGCATCTATAAGGAGAGCTTTGTCTTTAAAAATGAAAAGTTTTTCTAATCATATTATGAAAAATTTGGAAAAATTGATTTAGAAAAACAAATAAAATAGTGAAGTTTAAAAAGCGTTAACCATAGATGAGACAGATGAATAGTATGGACTTACTTAAATATTTAGGAATTTCGATAAACAAAAAAATTTCTTTGTATATTTCCCACTGAACAATCTGAGCTACTTACTTATTAAACTAGAAACAAAAAGCTAAATTGGGAAGAAATTCTATCTTGATATATTATAACAAAAGAAAAAACAACCTTTGCATTAGAACTCATCCCAGACACTCTTCAGATCTAAATATGAAAAATTAAGAATTAAGACAGATAAAATATAAAACAAGGGCTCAAGAGGCAATTCTATGCTGACAAGTAAGAAAACAGTAGAATAATCAGATCATATAATCGAATAGGAGTAAACTAAAAACAATGTAGTCCACAATAGAAAATCTGCATTTTTTGATAAATTCTAAATAGAATCTCCTGTAGCTTCGTTAACTGACAATTAATTTAATCTTCTTTCAGCTAAATAGGCAAACAATTAAAAAATTTCGTTTAATTTCTTAAAAAATGAGGCTTTGTCATAATAAGAAATAATTTTTGATTCAAATCCTCAAATATATAGTTTTCCAGAAGATAGAGGTGAGCTTTCTCCTAATATAGTCGAATTAGAATAAGAATAAGCTGCTCCTGATTATGATAATATTCATAAACTATAATTTATAGCTAAAAAAACATATCAGAGCCCTCTCGGTTGATTAAGCACAGCCAGCAGGGATAAGCACATCTTGTGTTGATTTTTATAAATTGAAAATATAACCTTAATGGGATATATTATAATTAATTAGCCAACTTTATACTAACTTAGAATATTAAATTAAAATAAATAAATAAATAACTATTAATTCTCTCAATATTTATAATTAATTAGTAAAATACTATTTCAATTTTAAGACTTTGTTTTAATACACTCTCTATCTATTGATTTTTTAAAAAATAAAAATATCTTTATAACCTTCTGATTAATACATAATAGAATATTTTGGCTCTTTTGAATGTAAAAATGTTTCTAATTCAATAAAACATATTTTAATCTAAAAAATACAGTGATATTATTATTTAGAAAAGGTTTTATTTGTATTTTTAATACGTATTATTAGTTGCTTTTTGAGTTAACACTGAATTATAAAAATGTACTATTCTCTATTTACTCCATCTATTTATGAATTTATTAAATTCTTAATTTTGTTTTTAGTGTTTTTATTACTTTTAGCTACAATCAAAGACTAGGAAAAATTATTGCGTTAGAGACTTAATAAAATTTGAAGTTCTATTCATAACTAAACCATAAAAATAAAAATTTTTAAATATCTTAATTTGATATTAAGTGTAATAAATCATAAATGTTTGTTTAACAATTCAACCAAGTAGATTTGGGGATTAAAATTAATTACCAGCTCTATATATTTTTGTCTTTTGTGAAAGTTATATTTTTTTTTTGAGTTTAGTAAAAATAGGAATTTTTTATTTACAATTGTAGGTTTATAAATATTTATTTGTATACCTGAATTATATATGAAATGTAAGAAACCTTCAAAATATATTTGTTAAAATACCCGAAAATATGTATTTGCTTGGTTTTTTGCATTTGATTTTGTGTTATTTTTCATGATTATTCGATATAATATAAAAAAAAGTATAGGGAAAGCTCATGCGATTTTAAAAAGTTTGCTTAAAATAAATACGAAACAAAAAATAAATAATAATAAATTAATCTGATTTATAATTATTAAGTAGTAGGGTTATTTTCATAATAAGCTGATAAGTTTTAAAACAAAACATTTAGTCTATAAAAACCTATTAGTTTAGCATAGATCATGACATGTAACTCAATAATTTATTAAAATATTTTTAGAATGATAAATTTGTCTTCAAATTGAATATAAATTTGTTATAATCACATAGATATTTAAATTATTTGCTATAATTTTAATAGTTAATGAATGAAACTATTTTTATAAAATAGCTATTTTTGATAGTGCTCTTAATTTTGTGTAAGAGAGAGAAGAGCCTGTAGATTTCATAGATATTTTTTTTGATTATGAGACTAAAAAGGATGATTTAGGCATTTTTGATGATATTTTATAGATGAAGCATTAAACGAAGAAGCTAAGCCCTTTAAAACAAAAGAATTTAAGTAGTTCTTACATTAATAATAGTGATTCGAATAGTATGTCAGCAACAATAGATTATATAAGCAACAAATCTCAAAGTTTTGTAAATTAATTATCTAATAGTAATAAGAATTAAAGCACAGGTAGAATATTTAAATCCTCAAAATTGTCACCTCTTAAGCTAGGCTATTAGTCCCCTTAAAGTAGACTTACTAATAGTCTTTCTATCTATTAAAATGGATCTTAAAGCTAAAAAAATTTGAAGCAATCAATTGATGCAATCAATTCAGTTAAAGAATAGCAATAATACTTCAATCGTGAATTTTTAAATGAATATCTGAACAAAGAAATATAAAAACAATAGCAAATGTATGAAAGTTAAGTTTAATAAAATGGTGAAAAAGATGGCACAGATGATATGCATAAAAATCCCCTTTTTAAAAATAATTTAAATAAACAACGTTTACATCAAATAGAATTTTATCATAGTCCACCATAAAAGAGTAAAGTAAATTCAAATCACTAAAACCAGAGTATTCAGTAGACAAGCGAATTTAATGAACCTACATAGAGCTAAATGTTATATGATATGTTTGATTAAAATCATCCTTATTCGTTAAAGTAAGGAAATAGTTTTTTAAAAGAGGCCTTTAACTTGTAAATAAGAAATGCACCTGATCCTCGAAAGAAGTGGGTTATACGAAAAGTTAACAAATAACCTGGAAGCAACACATAAATGAGCAGTTAATACAAAGAAGAAAAAAATACAAAAGCTTCTTAAAATTAGAGTCAATTCACTAACAATGAAATTTAGTAACTCTCTACCTAAACTGATGAGAGTAATGCCTTTGAGATGGTATAAAAATCTGTATAAGGTACAAGAGATTAAATGATAATTAAATCTTTAAATCCGAAGCTACCTAATAAAAATAATTTTTTTTAAACTGGGTTCGATCTTAATTCGTAAAACTAGGAAAAAAATGGCTTTATTAATTTAAATAATCTCATGATATCTATCAATTCACCAACGTTATTTTTCAATTAAGATTAATTTTTTAATTAAAATTTTTCTCCAAAAACAGCGCCAAGCTAATCGCGTAAGGATAAAGCGTTTTAAATAAAGAAATTTTAGCCTTAAACAGCCTCTTTAAATGCAAAATCTTCTTAAAGCAAAACGTTTTTTAAAGAACCAGTCCCTTAAAACAATGTGCTAATAAGGTAAAAGTTAAATAAAGTAAAGTCAGACTTTAATTTTGGTAAGTAAAAGTAAAATTAGATACTGGATGATAACATTAGTAATAATTAAAATATTTTAGAATCATCTAAATTGTAAAATAAATAAAAAAAATAAAATGTTGCATCTAAACTGCTTAAATAAGAAAATTAAAACCACCCAAACGACATAAATGGTTTTTTACCTTTTGCTTTAGAACAACTAATAGATAATAACCCAAAAGTTCTTCCTATATATTGCCTCAATTTTAGCCGAGCATTAGAAAAAAGGTTATTTTTAAATAGTCTAGGAGTTTGATTGATTAGATAAATTAAAATGAATAAAAATTTATCTCAAAATAAGTATTTTAAAATATTAATCAATGCTCAAATAAATTTGAGAAAAAGTGATAAATAACATGAAAATATTTTAATAATAATAAAAAAGTATTAATTTTTTTAAGTTAAATATATAAATCACAAAATAAATAAAAACAAACTTTTGGAAATAATAAAATTAATAATCTAATCTTTCTTTTTCTTTTGATTAAATGCTGAATTCTCAAAAACACAAAATTTAAGTAAATTAATGTATAACCAGCTAGCCATAATATATATATAGTTTTTCCTTTAACTTATTAGCATATACGTATCCAATTTTGTATCAATCTACAATTATGTTTAAAAATTTTAATTTTATTAATTTGAATTAAGTATGAAAATATCTTTGTTGGTTTTTACAATAATTATTTTTTATACAAAATTTGATATTTTAACTATTTAATTGATGACAATAAATAAAAACTTTTTAATTATTTAAAATACTAAAACATATTTTTAATTTATTTTAAAATTTTATTCAATTTAAAAAAAAAAAATTAGTTTCTTTTAGAAATTGTAAAAATAAAAACATTTTACTGATTAAATTTGAATTTTTTGAATTGTATTTAGAAACTAAATTTATTTAATCAACCTATCTTTCAAAATAAAGATTATATTTTTATTTACTCAAAAAGAAATGTATTCAAGCTAAGTTTAGAAGCAATTACATTTATTATCCGTTTACTGTTACACATGAAAGTAAAAATGGACAATAAAATGATTTTTTTGTTATTTTTGAAATCTTAATAAAGAATATTTCGATAAATGTTTAATCAGTATTTTAAAGGATTTTCTTGAGCTCTTTCTTCTTCTCCAAAATTATAATTAATAGTGACATCGTCGTATTTGGTGGGATTAAGATCTTCTTCGCTGTTGCTCTTTTGTAAGTAAGCAGAGTTGTAGGGTAAATATTCGTATCTGTGTTATTGAGCAAGATGGAGCTACTTTTTAGCATGATCAATATTAGTAGCTAATTCGGATTTGGTCAAGTTTCTAACAAAACTAAAATAATATTTTTTTAAATTATTATTGTTTAAAACATATTTTAAATTTATTTACGTGCAAGGATTGCCAGCCCATAAAGTACCAGCAGGAATTAATCTACCAGGAGGTACAACAGAGTTAGCAGCAATAACAGCACCCTTTTCAATTCTAGCACCTTCGAGGATGACACAACCTTAGCCAATAACAACTTCATCTTGAATGGTGCAACTGTAAATAGTAGATTTACTTCCAATAATGACATAATGTCCTATTTTTTAGAAATTATCATGTTAAATTAAATCTATCAGATTTGTCGATATATAATCTATTTATAATTTTTGAATTTTTTACCAATATCAACAGAAGCAGGTTAACCAGTGGGAAGAGAACCAGCTGTGTGGATAACGACATTTTCACCAATGCTGACGTTATTACCAATTCTAAAGTTAATAAAATGAAAAATATGTTACTTATTGCAATTTCAAATATCTTTTCAGGCATTTATTTATATTAATTGCATAGAGAATTTGAGAGAGAAATTAAAATTTTTAGCTATTTATCTAATATTTATGTATTTGTTAAAATAGCAATGTATTTGTGTATGTATGTATAAATGCAAGGAAAAACTCTGATAATAATCTAAAATTTAATTTATTACTGAACAGCGTTAACATCACCTCTAATTACACTATTGTACCTATTTGTTGATAAAAAAATTAAGTTAAGCTTTGCTCATAATTATAAGTGCTAAGATCTAAATGTACCAGACAGTAGTTTCGTTTCCAATAGTAACTTCACCTATGACAGTGGAATTAGGAGCGATGTAAGATTGATATCCGATTTGAGGATGTAAGTCATAGAGACTCATAACACTTCTATGCTTAGAAATACTTTCGCCGTATTTAGTAGCAGTGGAAATCTCGCTTCCAGTGACTATATTATACATATGAAATGATTAATAAAACGTTTGATATCAATTAAGGTATCTAGTGCGCTATCCAAATTTCAACTTTATTTTTATGCAATATTCTTTTAAAAACATGAATCAATAAGCTTGCATTTTATCATTTTTATCATAGATAAATTTAATTCGCTATCATGAAGTGAGCGCTACCTTAAAAATGTATGCTTAATATAACTAACCTTAACGAATTTTCTATAAAAGGCCAGATTTGCCTAAAGCTCTAAATAATTTCATTTAATCTTGCTTAGTAGCTACTTAGATAAATTATTATTGTTCTTGCTTTCTAATTAAATTATTTATATATAAGCATATAGATAATGATTGATATTTCCTTTATTTTCCAAAATAAATCAATCACATTTTATTTAATATTCAATTCATTTCTTTTCTCTTTATTTTATTTTTACTTTCGTTTAAAGATATTGCCTTTGCAATCTAGCATCTATCCCTATTCATTTCTTAGTAAATCATAATGTGCATGCATATATCATTCAATAAATTAAATTAATTATTAATACATTCATATGCACATACATATATATATTATATATCTATCAAAAATATTGTTTTACTATTCAATACTTATTTAATATTATAACAATATCTCATTAATACAAAATTTAAGAATATTTCATTTTTAAGTGTTGCTTACTGCTTGTTTTACTTTAAAATATTTTTTTAAGTAGAAGGTAAATTTAAAGGAAGTGATGCAGAGTATTTGAAATTTATAAATAAATTGATTAAGACAAAAGAAATTATTAATTTTGATTTCAAATATTATAGTAAATAGTGAGTGCAGATTCTAAAATTTCTAAAAATTCATTTTATAGTTAATAAACTATTAAAGCTTTCAATTAAAATTGCTTTGAATTCTATAATAGACGCTAGGTCTTCTCAGCCAAAAATTTAAGAGCAGGAAATAACTCATGAAATTTATAATGAATTTTAAATTAAATAGAATTTAATTCCATTAAATCACAATAATACTTATTCATTTTTTGATCTGAGATAAATACAATTAACTTTCGACCGATCCATCTCATAACTATGCAAATCAAGCCCAAAACTAAACTAAAAGCTCTAGGATGCAAGAAAGTATCTAACATTGATCCTTAGATCTTAAATGAGTAGTCTGTATTGATTTTTTAGGACCCTCATCCATAGAATGTTAGAAAAAGTCATGGTGCTCAATTCTTTTAAAACTTCGTTGAAGAAGTATAAGTTAAATAGGATAAAGCTAAATGGTAGGAAGACAAATTTTTAGTGTTAATATAAATAGATCCTATATAAACAGAAGAATTCGACATAAACCTCATCACCTCTGCTTTTGAGGCTTTTTACTTAAACATGAATATTATCTTATTATAAGAAAGATTAACTTTATTGAAAGAAAAGGATGAATTTTTTCTGATAAATAATACATACAATATCAAAGAGCCAATTAAAAGCTTTGAAAATGCTGATGGTGAAAAAATTAATTTGAGCTCTAGTTAAATTATTAGAACTTAAAGATTGTTGCTAAAGCTCTTTTTAAAAAATAACAATCCGTCTATTTCTGGATGTTAACTTACAAGTTAAAACCTTTTTTCTAGTATTAGTTTCATAGATCACCCTATTGTTTTAGAATGCGTTCCAGATAACATAATTACTGGAAGAGCCTAAGGGTATTTAACAAATTTATTATTATTATTATTATTATTATTATTATTATTAGTATTAATAAGTCATTTTAGTTCATTTATAATTAAAGTTACTAAGGTGCAGTGATTGGAATGAAAGATTGTGTTCAAAGAGAAATTATAACAACCGCTCTGCATGAGTGTCTTCACGTTCTCTCTATTCATCACTGCATTTGGTGGGATTGTATTATGAATTTCAGCTATGAATATAGCAATAACTTTTCTAGTGGAGGATCTATACATTTATGCCCAAGCTGCTTATCTAAAGTAAAATATCAGCTCGATTTTGATATTCTTGAAAGGTATAGAAGGCTATGTAGATTTTTTACTCTATGTGGCTATACAGATGATTTGAAATTTATTTAATCCATTATGAAGACCTTCTGATAATTTATTTGCTGTATAATATACAGAATATTAATCTGAAATATTCAAAAAAAATTTCTTAAAAAATTTATGTTTTATTTTTGTTGTATTAATTTTAGATGTTCTAAAAAAAGAAATTAAAAAAGTTTTTTTGCAATTATGCATTTAGAAATAGAATTAATCTGTTAAAATATGTATTTTAAAACAAAGCAATAATTGGCAATAGCTAATTTATCAAATTTTAATTGATATGTTTTTTTTAATTAATTCAATTTTAAAATTGAAATTTAGGAATCGCTTATGAACACAAAATTTTGGATTAAACACGCCTGTTTATTGTTAGTTTATTACAAAATTTAGCGCAAAAAATAATTTAATTTTTGAATAAAAATCTTAACAAAAATTTTCAGACATAAATTAATAAAATATCTAATAAAGTAGTATCGTTGCTATAATCCTAAACAAAGATAGATAGAGAACACGCAAAAAAAAAAAACTTAAGATAAAATATTATACAATAATAAAATCATTAAAATTAATTTAAATAAGTTATAACTGAGCTTCTAAAAACTATTTTATTTTCGAAATATAGAGTTTTAAATTAAAGTTAGTCTCATCAAGTTTATCCATAATAATTTCATAAAATAAATCTAGCATAAAACACAAATAAATACACCATAAACTTGATCTATAAGAACAAGCCTGATCAAAAATAAGTAAATAAATAATACTTACATAAATCCCATATAAGAAAGAACATTTAGAAAATATAAATAAAAAGCTATGAATATTTTAAGAGAGAGATAACTAAATAGCAGATAACAAATTAACAGCTACAACCCTTAGTATGAAATATTTTAGCGAAATATATAATAGTAACAAGAAAATATCTTCCCTTCCACACATAACAACAGGCACTTCAATGACTAAAATTAGTTCAAAGTCAGTAATAACACATCATTCAAATTTTTTTCAGAGCAAAAACTGAAAAGAGATGCTATTTAGGCAGAAATAGAAAAATAAAAAAGATTCTGCTATTCTGAGTAGCTTCCTAAAATTAATGTATATGATGAAAATAATGATAGCATTAAGTTTTCCCACATCAAACATCAAGAAAAAGTATAAAAACAGCTAAATACTAGTAATAGCAGCATTTAGAAAAATGATTTGAGCTATCAAAAAGGTTTTTCAGATAAAAACAACTAAACTAGCACTAGTATTTCTAGCAACCTTAGCTAAAATGCAAATAAAGGTCCTTTAAAAAGCATTATGAAAAACAATAAAAACTATTTGAATAGCCTTGAAGAAAAATCATAAAGTGACTCAGATTCTAACAGCCCTGACCAATTTTCATATTCTTCAAATAACACTGAAGATTTTATCAGACATCATCCTGAATTTTACAATGGAACTTTCAAAAAACAAATTTGGGAGATTACCAAATTAATAATAGTTATTGTTTCAATATTAATCACAGTCGTTTACCTTTGTTCAAGTATTTACACATCAATAACTCGCTATGGAGCAATTGAAGAAAGAAATCAAAGAATCAAAGAGCTTTATATGAAAAATGAATTCTTTGCACCTCAAACAAATGAATAAACATCCTAAACAAGTAGCAGCTACTTTTAGTCGATGCAAGACATTGAATCTGAGCTAATATATAAGCAAGCAAATAAGATTTATGATAGAATTTTAGATTAAATAAAGGTTTTTTTATTTTTATTTTAACTAACATATTTAAAAATAAAATATTAATTAATTAGTCAGAAAAAAAGATACTTAGAAATATTTTAATATCAGATATTCTTAACGATCATCCAAAAGATTTTAGCGAAATATTTGAACAAGTAATTAATTAATTTATTTATTTATTTGTTAGCTAGATATTTATGAATCAAATTTTTTTAATTAAGCTACAAAAAATAAGATAGCAAAGAGATTAAATAGTAGAGCTAGCTCAAGAGAATGGGTTATACATGTGGATTTTAAAATGAAAATAAATTAATGAATTACTTACTAAGCTTATCAAATAAATAAATAAATAGATAAAAAGTGTATAAAATAAATAATATTATTTGTTTAAAAAATTGTTAAAGCTAATATATATATATATAAAGAAAATTTTGTTTATATAGATAGATGTGTGTATTGTAAAAATTTCATATTGTAAATTTAGTTATCAAACTTACTTACTCATTCAAAAATAATCAAAATACTCAACAAATATCAAAGCTTAGAAAACACTTTTATTATCTATTTTATTTAAAATTGTTAAAGCTAATATATAAAGATTATTTTATTTGTAAAGATTGATGTGTTTATTGTAAAAATTTCATATTTTAAATTTAGTTATCAAACTTACTTACTCAATCAAAGTTAATCAAAATACTCAACCAATTTTAAAGCTTAGAAAACACTTTTATTATCTATTTTTCTGGCAGAAATCTTCTCTTAAATCATTAAAATTTAATGAGAAACTTCTATTCTGACAAGAAATAATTATTGTATGTGCATTCAGGTAAAAGAATATAAAATAGAAATAGACTGATCAATTTTGAGAATATTCTTAAATATTTTCCATTAAAATAATAAAAGAATTATAATAATAAAATTTTAATATCTAAATAACACCGAATCTTTTTTACAAACCTAATTGAACAAAAATTTTTTTTTCAAAAATAAAATTAAAGGAGATCATACTTCTCAAGTATTTTTAATTGTCCTTTTTTACAAAAATAATAATATCTTACTAGTTCTATTAAGTTTTTAGGTCTTTTTTGAGCCTTTTATGTTACAGTTATAGACATGAGCAAAGTATAAAATAATACATATTACATTTGTAAAGTCTATAAAAAGGAAGTATAATTAAGGTTTTAAATACTAAGTAAGTATTTAAATAATAGTTTATACATATAACTCATGAAATATATAATCGATATTTAATATTTATTAAAAGTATTTATTATAAATTTATTTATTTTATTTATTCAAACAAGGAAAATGTCTCCAAACTAGGAAGGCACGTGGAAACAAGCAGGTGAGACAAAAGTGGGTCTCCAGCATGAGTAATCGATATCTCCATTGAAGGCATAATCGATTCTGAAGAAATTACCTTTTAAGTGATAAGCTTGTTGGGTTCCAGTAACAAGCTTAACAGGAATTTAGGCATTAGCCTTGTAACCGAAGTCAGCAATTTATGCAGAATAGAAAATTCCTGTTTGATTGCATGGAATAAGACTATCACTAATTCCTGAACATGAGTTGTTTGTGTTAGTGATGTTGGCTGCAAACAAAGCACCTTGAGGATTGACTTCAACCTAGTTAACGTTAAGTTAAAGAAAGTATTAGAAAAGTGTTATTTGAAGACGAATGATGAAAAAGAAAAAAACATACATACATACATATATATATTATTTATTTATTTCAAGATATTGTTTTTCAATAAGAATTAGGAATTTAAAATATAACAAAATGTGTTGAAATAATTTACTTCTAGATATTCTGTCAAGTAATTTTCAGGAGTACCCAAAAAGACTTCTACAACATCTTGGTTGTAAAGAGGATCATTGCATTAAGTGTAGTTAGAGATCATTTAAGTATCAGCTACGTTCCATGTTATGTCAAGAATTTCGAAGTTTCTGTGGCAGATTTAGACAGTAGTTGAGATATCAGAAACACCAGTGCCATTTTAATAATAGAAGTAGGGAATGAATCCAACAATTCTATCCTATTATTCAATATCGCTTTCCATATCAGGAGGGCATTAAGCAACAATCAATTAAGTTTAGTTAGTTTATAACAAAGAGTTTCTTAAAAAAGTGCTAGCGCAGTTGGCTAAGCAAAGGGCAAGTAAGATAACGAGCAATTTTTTCATTTTGATATATTTTATCTAATTTATTCAATAATTAATTATTATGCTTTTCTTAATAAGAACTAAAGCTTTATAGTGAATGAATGCTAATTAATTTACTTGTTTTGATTATATAATAAAGAAATTTTTAACATTAATTGTTCACTCTTTCTTTGATAATTAAATGAAAAGAATTTAGTCTTAATACAATTAAATTTGCTTTGTCATAAATGCTCTATAACTAGGAAAGAAACAAATTTTCTTTTGATTAAATAAATACAAACAAAATCTTACTTACTTTCTTGTCAAACAAAACTAACAAAATTAATTAGCTTTCTTGAAATCCATTTCGCAATTTTTAGGATACATTTATACTTGCATTCAAATATTGCTTTTAGAGCTATTTTGTTAAAAAGGATTTTTGAAATAAAAAAGATTGAATTTATTTCAGATTTTTTAAGCAATTTATTTAAAGAAAATTGTATAAATTTTGTATCAACTATTTTTAGTAAAAGAATTGTTTGAAATTTAATTGTTCTAAGGATAAAAATAACTCTACTTTTAGTTTAGTTTATATAAAATCTTTTTTTTAATAGTATTTAATTCTTCTTTTTTTAAATACAGTATTTGAATAAATGTTTTAGACCTGTTTAAATTGGATGAATTCTGTCAAACATTAAAGAAAATTTTACATTTATTTAATTTGTCTACTTAAGATAAGAAATAGGCAATATTTTTATCAAAATAATATGAAATTATTAGTAATAAATGTTAAAATAATCATTTTTTAATTTGTCTCATCTATGATTTATTGGCTTTGTAAAAATTTAGTTTACTCTGATATTTTTATTAATTTGCTTTTAAATTACACATTAAAATTTGAAAAAGAAAAACACATTTTATCTATTCAAAGAAAAAAAAAATTATTAAAACTGATTCTTTAATGTTAAAATTATTCTAAGTTTATAAATGAATTTTATAGTGTTGATTGATAAAATAGATAAAATTTTATATTAATAATAGCTTAATAATCTAATGACTCAAATCAATAAATAAGTTGTTGTTGGTATAGAGATTTTATAAACTGAAAATAAATTCTGATATTACTAAATAATTATTTTCAACACCCATTCTATTTTTAAACGTTTTAAATTCAAAATGTTTAATTAAAATTCAAAAAAATATATTTTTAATATAATAATTTATATGAGAGAAATATTTAGTTTATCCCTTTTGAAAAAACAATAATATTCTTCTTCGCACATTATATTTAATCTATATTGCTTTCTTCATTTGCTTAACATTTTACTGATGAATTGCGTATTAAATATTTATTACTTTTAATTATTTCTTTAGTTTATTTTAGATAATTGTTAGTACTTAAATTAATTTAATAAAAAATAGACTGAATTGATGGGTAATACGTATGAAAATAATTATTATTTATAAATAGGCTAAAAAGCCAAATTTATTTAGAAATTTATTACAATAAAGGCTTAGATGCTAAAACTTATTAATTTTAATACAAAGCCTGTAAAAAATAGCTATTTAAATTATTAAATAAATTATTGATGATATTTTTGGTAAACTCAAATAATTTTAACAAAGTTTGAAAATTAAAATTGTTAATAAGTCATTTTTAAATTAGAAATTATCAATAAAATTGTTAAATAACCAAATTTTACTTTTTGAGCCCAATAAATACTTATAAAAAAATTAAAAATAATACATAAATGTATTAATGTGATTAAAAAAAGAATTTAAATTTCAATATGAAAATGGGTTTTTGGTTATATTTTTTATAACCAAAACTTAAAAAATTTTAATAGCAAAAATATTTTTGAGATTTTTTAAAGTGAATTTTAAATGCTGCATTTATAATAAATTAATTATAAGGGTTGCAATAGATTGGAGTTAGATGAATCAAATAGTAGAGTTATTATAATAAATAAATCCAGACAGTTTAACATAAATAGTTTAAATTGATAGTAATTAATATTGATTAACTATTTTTTAAAGGTGTAGAGAGGTAGAATTTAGTATTATTTGTTTTGAAAATTACTTGACACTTTAAAGACGAAAAGTAATATTTTTCATCAAATAGGATTTGCTTCTTTGTCAGCTATAAAGCCATTAATTTCACCAATCTAACAGTTAGGCTTCTTAAAAAGTGGTATATACTAGGGAAACTTTTGGAGTTATCAATTAAATTGTTTAATATGAATGATATTGCTGAGAGGTTAGTCCGAAAATAAACAAAAAATGAAGCAGATCTCGACTATTTAATGTTTTAGTTAGAAAAAGTTGAGTTGTTTAAAAATATGTTTCAATATAGTTCCATGAAAATGAGTAAGGATTTTCTTGAGAGCTTAGAGG
Source organism: Tetrahymena malaccensis 436 (assembly GCA_000231845.2). Classification (NCBI taxonomy): domain Eukaryota; phylum Ciliophora; class Oligohymenophorea; order Hymenostomatida; family Tetrahymenidae; genus Tetrahymena; species Tetrahymena malaccensis. The sequence continues at coordinate 18,582 of AFXY02001719.1, read as the reverse complement.
CTGTGCGCATACCTAAAGCATAGATTATATTTTCAGAGAATTAAGAGATAGATGGTTATAGTTATTTAGTTCTTAAAGGTTAGATAATTATTCTCTCAAAATAAGGAGATAAAATCAATAGAAAAGAATATTTTGACTCTCTAATAAAACAATTTAAAATAAATAACCCATAAAAATAAAAATAAAATCAATTTATTGATACCAGCATCTCAGTAGAAAATAATACTTCTAACTATCATATATCTTAAAATAATGTGATGACTTAATCATCAGTTGTAATTTAAGAATAGGATTTATAGAATAGCTAAGTACCTATCCTTTAAGGAAAAACTAATAAATTTGAATCGAATATTAAAAGTAATGCAACATCAAATAGTCACATTTAAAAGAGTAAGGTAGAAGTAATAAATTCAAACATTTCTTTAGGATCAGATAGATTAATGATCAAGAAATAAAACCAAACAAATACTAATTCAGAATTAGATTTATAAAATAAAAATATTGATCAAACTTATATAACTAGTTAGTCTATAACAGAATAAACTAAGAGAGATTTAATGTCCTCTGGCCATTAATTTGGAAAGTATTATGGTCTTGTTAATGAAGGCAATTTATTTGGCGAAGAATCAATTTAAAATTTTTCATTAAAAAAAAAGAAGTTTTATTCATATACTGCAATTGCTGGTTGTGACTGCATAATTGCCCTTGTAAACACGTAACTTGTGAGTCATATTTTAAAAAAAATAGATCAAAAATTTAATATTAGAGTCCAAAAAATTTAAGAAGGAGTAAATATTTAAGGAGTAAATTTTAAAATATAAAAGAATGAAGCTAGTAAACAAAAAGCCAAAATGGCAAATTCTTTGAACACAACAAAAAATAATAATTTTTTTAATAGTCAAAATCAAACTCACTCTTCTTTTTTTACTACTACACCAATAAGATACTCAAAATAACAGTTCGAATAGATTGATAAAGGGTATTAGAGACATGATGATTTATATGTGAAAATGATTGATAGGAATAAAAAAGTGAAAAAAAATTAAAGCAGTAACGATCAAGCTTAAAAAACTCATACAGATATAGGAAAAGGTCATCCTGTATAAAATACTTGGTAAAACAATAGTTATTTAAGCTAAAAAAGCAATATTAATCAGGCTAAAATGGTTATATCAAGTACTCTTTAGCAAAAGAAGTAGCTGAATACTACATTTTCTTCTTTAAAATCTTAGCAGTATTTTCATGATTTATAAGCTTAAAGAAATTAATTCCAGACTAGAATCCACCGTAGTTTATCACCGCCTTGTTCAAGACAAGAATTCTAAAGAAGATTGTAGGCATTAATAATAAATAATGAATAATCAAATTTAGACTCTGTTAGAGCAAATTTAGCTAAATAAAATAATTTACAAGCAGATTAACTAGAAAGAAAAAACAGAACCCTCAGTCCTTTTATCCCCTAAAAATAAAAAGATAATTTAAATTCAACAAATAATAGAGACAAATCTCCTTTTTAATAAATTTATTAGTAAACAAAAGAAGCAAAAATAAGTCCAAGAGAAAAGAAGAACATAGTGAAAAAAGTCTATGTTTCTAAAACTTAGAATTATGCTATGAGAAACTAAAAAAGCATAAGGGAGCTTTATGAAAATTAAGTACAAATAGATAAATCTATTAGCTATAGCAATTTTCTTTAAAAAAATCAGAATAATTACATGTCTGATAGAAACAATATCAGCAATTTGGTAGTTTCAGCTTCTTCAATAAAATCTAAAATATGATTTCTTCTTTTTAAATTAAAAAATTGTTACTGCAATAAATATTCATTAAAAAATAATTAATTTCTACACTAAATTCATCAAAAAATAGTTAATTAATTAATAATAAATTTTAATAAATATACAAAAATTACGCATATACTTTTTTATTGTAAATTCTCTTCATTCTTTAGGTTAAATAAAAAAAATAACAACCAATGAATAGTATTTAGAATATAGCAATAATTTTTTTGTTTTTCTATCTAAATGTATGCTATTTATTTGTCTTTAAGTTTTGAATTAAAATATATTTGAAAACTGTTGACTGATTATACTTTAAGCTTAATCTTTGTATATCATAAAAACCTTAAAATAAGTAATAGCTTAAAAGGATATTAATCATGATAAGAATATTAATTCATTAGAATAGAGATTTAGAGAAGTTAGCAATAATATCTAACATATAGATTTTCAAACTAGATAGATTAGTTAAAATAATATAACATAATATGAATCTGTAGATTATTCAAGAAATAGTAAGGGAATTATTAATAAATAAAAGACATAAATATCATATTGGTTAACAGTTTATTATTAAAATTAAATGAATTTCATTTAACAAAATTATGCCTTTAAAAATAAGATAAATAATGTATAAAGATAAATTAAAGTAAAATTGTAAAATGTATCTGTATGTTTATATTTCAAAAGAGTTAAATTAAATTAAAAATAAATTATTTTTTATTTTTTGAGAACTTAAATAATATTTAAGATTTAATTATCTTTTAAATAGTGCTTGTAAATAGATTTTTGTAAGGAAAATTAATGACTTTTAAAATTTTAATATTAAAGGAAATTCATTTATTTAAAGTTTTAAAAAGAAAAAAGTAAAAAATTAAATAAATCAATATAATATTAATTAGAGACTAATTTATTTAAAAATTTTTAAAAGTTAAATTGATAAAAATGATAAATATGCAAAAATAATTACAAAAACTAGTATTTTTGGATATTTTACTTGATTTATATGAAAAAAAAAGCTAATATATGTTGTAATATTTTTACATATTTATTGTCCTGAAATCATTAAATTACTAATTCTAAATTTTATTGATCACTTTCAAAAGTATTTATAAAAAAAATAGAAAAGCAAAATTAAACAAAATTAAAAGTGTTTCCTTTAAATAACTTTTTAAATATCTTCAATAAATGAATTATTTTTAGTACTTATTAATATTAAGAATAATTCTTAATTTGAATATAAAAATAAAGTTAATTCAAGAAATTAAAAATAATTTTTTTGAAAATATTTAAGAAAAAAGTTAAATTATTAAAAATTTGTTCAATAAAATCGCTAAGATAAATTTTGAAATTTAAAAAAATCAATTATATATCATTAAAAAAAATAATTTTTTCCTTTTATTTTTTAAGATATATTTTTTCACAACTTTTAAATTTTGTGTTTGTAAAAAAAACAATTTATTATCGAATTTATAGATTTTATATTAATTTATTATGGTAATAAAAATATCTCGTTTTTTAAAAACTATATTTTATTTGTGCGCAAAAATTAGATATTTTTAGTTGGTTTTTTTGATAGCTAGTCAATAAATGGCTCATAAATGCATGATGAATCAATCTCACTTGAAAGATTAGGTCGATTACAATAAAGAGTTGATTGCATATTATTTATAAAATATATCTGATTGATTTTTTATAAGATTTAGTTAAAAATTAATAGATATTAAATTAAGAATAACAATTCATATTAATTAAAAATAATAGTGAATAATAAATTATTTAACACTTTTTATTAATTTCAATACATAAAAATTACTTTTAGTAGATAGGCTAGCAAGTATTATGGGTGCTTATTTAACTACTCCTAAGCGAGAAAAGACCACTTTAGTAGGATAGGGTAACGGATTTGTATATGCAGCTTCTTCAATGCAGGGTAACCAAATATTTTAGTTATTTTTATTTCTTTTAGTTATCCATTAAATTAATTAGATTTTTTTTTTTTTTCATTCAGCTTTTAAATTTAATTATTTGATATTTTTAAAATGGATACTTTTTTAACCACTAACCAACAATCTAAATAAAACAAATATCTGAAAAAATTATATCTAATATTATTACAATAGTTTTACTATAATTTTAAATAAAAAGGATGGAGAAGTGCTATGGAAGATGCTGATATTTGCTGTCCTAATCTCGATAATGGAATTCAACTTTACGGTGTTTTTGATGGACACGGAGGTATTTTTTACCATAAAATATTTTTTTTTATTTAATTACAGATAAAACTCATATCTCATTGGTATGATTGTTAGATTAAAATATTTTGAAAGATGAATAATTTAAAGTAAATAAATATGAAAACAAGCTACTCATATTTTTAAAGTTAATTGCATAATAAACATCAAAAAATTTGAAGATATTGATTAAAATATATAATTATGGTTTGAATAAATCCTAAAATTGTTTGTTTTAAATTCTTTTATGAATTATATAAAAGGGCCAGAAGTTTCTTCCTTTGTTCAAAAGAACTTCTCTGAATAATTGTTAAGCAATCCTGAGTTTTAGCAAAAGGATTTTTCAAACGCACTTATTTAAAACTTTATGAAGATGGACGAATTACTTCGCAGTGAAGAAGGTAAGGCTTAGCTTCGTGATATAATGAAGGAAAAATTTAAATCAGAAACAACTGCTGGATGCACAGCCAATGTTGTTTTAATTCATGAAAATACAATGTACATCGCAAATGCTGGTGATTCAAGAACATGTAAACTTCTATTACTTTTAGATAGATTGATAGCTAAATAGAATGATAATGTTTATTTTTGCTTTACTTCACTCCTATATATAGCTAGCTAAACACTTAAATTAATTATTAACCTTCAATAAAAAATACTATGAGTTAGTTATTAGTGAATATAATAAATACGAAATGAATTGAACATTTTTAAAAATAATAATATAAAAAAATTGAAGCATTTTTACAAAGCTTATACCAAATACATCAATCTATCTATCTATTAATCTATGCTAATTAATTTTTTAAAATATAACTTTGATTTAAAAAAGTATTAAGCTAAGACGGAATACCAAAAAGATTAAGCGAAGACCATAAGCCAGATAATACGAAAGAGTATTAAAGAATTAAAGATGCTGGAGGAGATGTACAGAATGGAAGAGTAAATGGAAATTTGAATCTTTCAAGAGCTCTTGGAGATTTACAATATAAAAAAAATTTTGAAATTCCCTAGGATAAATAGCTTATTATAGCAAAGCCAGACATTACTATCCATAAAATAACCCCAGAAGATGAATTTATACTTATAGGCTGTGATGGCATTTGGGAAACTCTTAGTGATGAAGAAATTATAAAATATATTCGCTAATAAATAGCTTTAGGGGTAACATGTGATAAAATAGTTGAGCTTTTATTAGATTAATTGCTAGCTCCAGATGTGTTAAGTAAAGAATTTTTTTTTTAAATGATAAATTATGCATAATTTAGAGCATTTTTTTGAATGAAAATTTTAGAAATTTTACAAATGTTAATTTTGTTTGTTTGTTTTAAAAAGATGGCTGTGGATGTGATAATATGACTTGTATTTTGGTTACATTATAAGAATATGATCAATTAAAAAATAAATACCAGTAGATTAAGGATTTGTAAGAAACAGACATTAACTAGGAATAAAATTCTTCTAAAAGTTCTAATCATCAAAACTAAGATGATGATTCAACAACCTAATAAAATAACACCCAAGCTGGTTAATCTATTAATTCCCATAACGAAGATAGTTAATGATAACAAATAATAAAAGTAAGCAAATGTTTGATGTTTTGAAATTCTCTGCAATAGTATTATTATAATCGAAAAATATGAAGGATTATTATGAAAATATTAATGTAAATAATCTTCTTTACATTCTTTACAGAATGAAAAAAATATATTTTTAATTCTTAATCAATCGTTCACTATTTTATATTTTCAAATCGTTTTATGTCATTAAAACATAGTTAGCTTAATAAAAACTCAAAAGCTTTTTTTAAATGCAGAGCATGTCATATTTTAAGTTAGTATCTTTTAAACTAAAATATTTTTTTAAAATATCATTTAAGCAAAGTTTATTATGATAAATTTAATTATGTTTACATATTTATATTTACAAATTATTTTATATCTTTAAAGCTTAGCTACTTTCAATACAGAGCACTTTTTGAAATTAAAATATTTTTTGAAATAATTTGATTTTTCAAAATTATGCCTAAAAATAAGCTAACTTGATTTTCTAATACAAATTTCACAAAAAATTAATAAAATTAAACTAAATACAAAAATCTTGAATAAATTTAGTTAGTAATATCACTCTATAATAAATAAATTTATGTAGTAATAATTAGCTTATTAACTACTTATCAGTAAACCATAAAACTTTTTTCTTTCATTTTTTGGGAAGAAACATCATAACTGATAAAATTTATTTCGGATAGAAGTAAAAATATTTGTAAAATGCAAATTATATAAAATTTCGTTAACATAACACTAAATCTTATACTTATTTGCTCAAAACAATAATATTTCTAGATTGTTACCACTTAAATTTTACAAATGCAGAATCTTATATTTTCACTTTAAAAAGCTAAAAAAATAGATAATATTTTTTCAAATAATAAAAAATGCTTTATAATAGGAGCAGTAATGATACCCATCCTTTAAAGCAAAGTATTTTCTGATCAATTCAGCTATACCAACTCCAATCTAAAAGTTTTATTTAGTAGTAGGAATTCAATTTATTTCAAGCTATATAGGTTTTTTTGGTTAATATTATTCTATACTTTCCTTTTGAATAATTTAATTTTCTATCAAATTCGTTTAGGAGAATTTAAATTTTTGTAAATATTAAATCTGCCAAGCTATAATTCTACTGGAGTAAAATAAGCTAATCCTCATATTACTATTAAAGCAAACAGAAAAAAGGCTAAAAAGGGATTTAATTTTGCATCTACAGCTTGCACAAATATATTTAACTCATTCGACATAGCAAATATTTGCATTTTACAATTTCTATTTCTTATTTTATTATAAAATGCAAATAAAAACTAAATAAATTCAAAATATAAATTCGGATCTAATTATTTTAGAAAGAGAATATATATAAAATTTTATTGCAGTAAAATAAAATTTATTATTACATCACTTTAGAGATAATAATAAATTTGAAAAAAACAAATTTGTTTTTATATCCAAAACATATAAATAAAAATATACATTTATGCATACATATATAATCAGGTAGAATAACAAACAACTCTTCAAATAGGAAGACGATCATAATATAAATCTCGTTCTATAATATTATTTATTAATTGAGCAAATCATCGGTTGAATATAAAATACCTTCTTAAGATATATTTAATATAGAATAATCCTAAAGAAAGCAAATATGAAAGAAAGAGATAAAGCTAGCAAAAATTAAAAGCAAAAAAAAAGAAAAGGCCAAAGAGAAAGATTCTTGCAAATGAATGAAAAATAAATTATTAGCTAACAAATTAATTAATTATCTATTTATTTAGTTAATTTTAATGTATAAATAAGATTTTTTATTATTGCATTTGAATGAATAAATAAATGTATATATAAGCATATATGCATAGATAGATAGCTAACTACTAGGTACGGTACGCTAAAAAAAGGTTAGTAAAATTGGCATGCATGCATGATTGGATTTTTGTCATAGGAATGCCTGTTAATTACAAAGAATAAGAATAAATTTATTAACAAAAACTCAAGGTAAAGACTAAAGCAGATTCAGCATAAAAATAATTATCAACCTTGATAATCGAAACAAATTTAAAGGAATTAAAAAAAATAAAACAAAAAATATAAAAAAGAAAAAAGAAATTAAACTTAAGAAAGAGTAAAAATGGATTACGAAGATCAAAAGGAAGAAACCCTCGCCACCCCCGGTGTCCTCGATAAGTACCAAGCTGCAGGCAAGGTCGCTAACTGTAAGCTTATTTGTTTATTTACAGATTTTGAGATGCCAAAGCTAAATTTAGAGACTAGCTTTAGTTTTTTGGGAATGGTTGCCTTTAATTTCCACAATCCATACTCAAATAAATTTCTCTTGTTTACCCTATTCTACTTTTTAAGAATCTATCAAATTTGAATCTATCCCTACTTTTTAACTAATCCTTTTATTTTTATAAAAATAGTTGTCTTAGAAAAGGTCGTTGAAAAGGTCGTTCCTGGTGCTAAGGTTGTTGATATTTGCGACTTTGGTGACAAGCTCATCGACTCTGAAGTAATTACTTGATTATTTTGTCCTAATCATTGCTACTTAACTTGTAGCCTTAAAAAAAAAACAACCAAAAATAGGAATCTAAACAAAAAATTTGAAGTTAGTAATTTAGCTAATAAAACTAAAAGTTTGTAATCTTTCCCATTAAAATAATCATTCTTTGAAGTAGAATTAGCTATAAATTAATTACATACTTGATTCCGAATACATATTTTGCTTGGAGCATATATAAATATATATATATTAATATACTTTTATTTTTTAGTTGGCCAAGTAATACACCAAGAAGAAACTTGATAAGGGACCCGCTTTCCCTGTTTGCATTTCCGTCAACGAAATTGCTGGTCACTACTCTCCCCTCGTCTCCGACTCTGAAGATAAGGAAAAGGAATTCGCCATCATCAAGGAAGGTGATGTCGTCAAGATGTAATAAACATTTATTTATTGCTATATCAATAATAAACAATCTTTTATAACTAAAGCGACTTAGGTGCCCATATTGACGGTTTCATTGCTTTAGCTGCTCACACTGTTGTTGCTAAGGCTGATAAGGCTGCCCCCGTTGAAGGTAGAAAGGCCGACGTCGTCGTTGCTGCTTACTAAGCCCTCCAAGCTGCTCTCAGAACCCTCAAGCCTGGTTCCAAGAACACTGAAGTAATTATTTTTATAAAAATGAATTAGTATTCCAATAGTTATTCGAAATGTAAACCCAGTTTTGTTTTGATAGCTGAAAAGTAAAAAGAAATAAATAATTTTAAAGTGAATAATAAATGACACAACAAAATCATAAAATACAAAGTATATAAATCACATAAAATAATTCTACCATTAAGCGAATTTCAAATAGTTATCTGATGTTCAGTTAATAAACTGATAAAATAAATGTGTTAATTTATTTAAAAACGCCTAACTTAAAGACATATTTTCAGTAGCGAGTTGCTTGCTGCACAGCCAAGTAGTTTCTAGTTTTAAATCATATATAAATGTTAAAAAAATTTAAAAGCTTATTTAGATTAATTAGTTAGTAATAATTCTTCCTAATATTCTCTGATATGAAAATAAAAGAAAGAATAAATTAAATATAATGTATCCCTATTCTTAGATACCAATTAAATAGTTTCTTTCTTTCATCTCTTATTAAATATAGTAAAACACTAAGCACCTTTTAAGACTAGATTGAAATATAGCAAGCAGCAAGTTATTCTTTTAGAAAAAAAAAAAAAAAACTGTATCAAATAGTGTAGAATTAGTATAGTAGAGTTAACAATAGCACAATTAAGAAATCAATCAAAATAAAGTTAAGCAAAATATAAATAACTAAATAGCCATATGTTAAACAACAGACTGGTTGATTTATTTATTTATTTATTGAGCCCACCAAAATTAATTTCTTTTAGATAGCAAAACAAACTTACTTAATTAATAAATAAAACATTACAAAAATCAATAAATGGTTAATAAAATTCTAAATTTTTAATTGAAATCTAAGCCTTTCTTTTCAATTATTTTTCTAAATACAATCAAGCTATCATAAACTTTTACATTTTTAAATAACTTATTTGATAAATAAAAATTCTAATTTTAATTTCAAATAATTAGACCACCGAAGTTGTTTCTAAGACCATTGAATCTTTCAAGTGCAACGCTATTGAAGGTGTCTTATCCCACGACTTAAAGAAGTACTTGATCGACGGTAACAACGTTATCTTAAATAAGGAAACTTTCGACCAAAAGGTTGAAGAACACGAATACGCTGTTCATGAAGTCTTTGCTATCGATATCTTCGTCTCTACTGGTGAAGGTAAGACCAAGGAAACCGAATTAAGAACCACCGTCTACAAGAGAGCTTTAGAAAGAGCTTACAACTTGAAGACCAAGCACGGTAGAGCTTTCTTCCACGCTCTTTGCGAAAAGTACCCCGCTCTCTGCTTCTCCACCAGAAACTTCGAAGACGAAATCTCCACTAAGTTGGGTGTTTCTGAATGCCTTAAGCACGACTTACTCAACGGTTACCCCGTTCTCACTGAAAAGAAGGGTGAATACGTTGCTCACTTCAAATACACCGTTGCTATCATGCCCAAGCAAACCCTCATCCTCTCTGGTCTTCCTCTTGATCTTGCTGGCTTCAAAACTGAAAACACCATTACTGATGAAAAAATTAAGACCCTCCTCGATGTAAATAAATAATTAATTAAATTAAATTAGCATATTTAAACAATTACTTAATAAAAAAATAGACTCCCATTCTTAAGAAGGATAAGAAATGATTAACTTAATACTGACCAACACTTTCACATATATTTATAAATAAATTTGAAATGTATAATTAATTTTATTTAAATCTATGTGTTCATAACATATATATTTCATTTTATAATAGTATTACATAAGTTTTATTTTTTGATATTACATCATATTTAAATCCAAAAATTCAAATAAGTGAATATTTCACTCACTATAGTTTTATATTATTAAACATTTTAATTTGTGTTTAGTCATGTCTTATTTATGTCCTTTAAATACAAAAAGCAAATAAATAATCAAATAAAATATGAAAAATTTCCCATCATATAAGCCAAAATATAAAAAAACTTAAAATGAACAATTTAAAATCATAGGAATTTCATAGGAAAGAAAAAGAAATAAATAAATCGAATAAACAATTAAATAAAACAATTTATTAATTAGATTTAATTCTATCACAAAATAGTAAAAATTTTAAATTTTAAAGAATATTTTAATAATAAATAAGCTTTTTTAAGAATAAAAACGTAATTAATGTAAGTAAATTGATAGAGAAAGAAATTCAAAAATAAATTTTAATACTTTAATATTTCGTAATTTATTTCAAAAATTGTATTCCTCATTTAAATTCTTTGATAAAAAATATTTAGAATAAACTTTTCAAAATTGTTATTATAATGCTAAATTAATAGATTTAGAGTAAATTTTTGTGAGTTTAAATCAGCATCGAAAAAAATGATAAAATTAAGACTGAATATGTAAAAACCTCTTTCAATTTTATTTATTTACAAGATCAAAACTCTACTTAAGTCAGTTTGTTTGAATTAAATATTTTTTAATTCAAAAATAGTACAATGTTATAATATTTTATTATCTAATTAATGAAAAATATTGAAAATAACATTTTCTTGAATTTAAATCTAAAAAATTATAATTTAAATAAAATAGTTTTGATTCAATAAAATAAACTTTAAATAAACAAGAGATAAATAAATTGTTAAAAAACAAAATATTTATTTATCTGCTTTTTAATATAATTTTAATTAAATTATCTAAAAAAACATTATTTTTGTTTTTGAAAATTAGAGAATTACAAATAAAATTGAAATGATTCATAAATTATTCAAAACTTCAAAATTAATTAAATAAATAAATAAATAAATTTTCTTGCTGAAATGCTTAGTTTGTTAAAATGTTGACATGATTTGATAATTTGAATTTAAATTTGGAAAAATATAATTTTAAAAATAAAAAAATTACTTTTTAATATAAATTTTAAATAAATAAATGAAAGGATAACAATTTAATAGAGAAAAGAAGCAATAAATGATAATTAGTTAAATTGCTAAAAATACCAATAAATAAACAAATAATTTTATATCTAAATATTTTAATTTTATCAAAATATTATTAATTTAACAGAGTAGAATTATCAAAATAAATACTACAACAAATATTCAATAATTTTATATTCTATTTTTCAAAAAATAAATAAAATAAAGCAATCATTATCTTTTTTTGCAAATATTGGAGTAAGGGTTTTCGTAATATTTAAAGAATTTTGTACCACCGCTTTAAGGACCATAAGCTCTACCTAAAACAATTTCTTAAATGTTTTTGCTTGGATAGAAATAATGGCATCTGTTAGGATAGAATATTTCAAAACGGGTAAGACTCATTATTAAACCAAAAGTTTCAATTATGAAATAAAGAGATGCTAAATAGTATAATATACAAGCAAAAGCATAAATTGCTAAATATTTCCATTCTGAGTTATTATAGTAAATGAATGGAATCTCAGCAAATGTAAAAATATACCAACCTTAAAAGCTATATTTCGTAGAGCAATAAAGATAATTTGCTATAAAAAAGAGAATCAAAAGCACATATTGTAGAAATACTATGAAATAATATTAACTGCTGTTTGTTCCTTTAACTATCAATTTATCAAAAACTTAACTAAAGTGTGAGTAATTTTAAACACAAAATCCAAATTTGTCACAGTGATGTTAGCGATTTTCTTTAATATCTAAGCACTCGTAACAGATATTATTATCATCCAACTTTTTTAATTCAGAAAATTTGTTATTTTCAACTAAAATGGCTACATAATCTAAGAAATTTAGTCTTGTACGTTTAGATGGTTAGCACTTTTTTTAACTGCTTAAACGATTATCTTATTATTACTGATGTTACTCTTCTTCTTCATCATCTTCAATTTCATCTCCTGTCTCGTCTTTTCCCCCATAACCAAAAAGTCTATCCAGATGCTAGAAATCAACTTTACTTAAATCATATTTACGGAAATTTATGTTTTTAACACCATTATGCAAGCCAAGTTTCAAATTTTGTGATGGGCATTCGGATTTTAAAACAAAAATAAAAATATATGTCATTAAAAGTGCAGTTAAGCCATGTATGACATTGCAGAAGTAGTAATGTTGAATTGATTTGTGATAAAGAATTCCTGTTTGTAAAACAAAATGGTAATATAGTGTACCTATCAAGATTGCGTACATAAATATGCACAAGTCTTTAGGACGAGATTTATAGCAAGTTAATAACCATTACTTAGATAAAAATGGAACGTTTTACTTTTAGTATTCAGCCTTAATCATATTTCCCATGCATCTGTTTGGCATAGTATTGAAAAATTTATCTGGAACAGGAACAGGAGAAGTCTTTTAGAGGTACTAGAAAGCTTAATGAGAGTCGTTTGTTATTGCTCTTCCAACAGGTGCTAGATTAAACTTATCTTTTTAATCAAATAGGCTTCTAGCAACTTAGTTAATAAGCTACAACATAGGAACATCATTATTGAAAGCAGCGCGATGTGCTATGTTACAATTATGTTGATCAAGAGCTGTAAGATCAGCTCCTTTGCTCATTAGATAAATAGTTTATAACTTAAAGCGATTCATGACCGTATTCTAAATTGGAGTAAACAAATCTGAGTCACAGGCACTCACGTTAGCTCCCTTATCTACAAGATACTTCATGAGTTTGAAATGTCCATATTTAGATGCTATAATTAACGGAGTTTATTAATGAGTTTTGTCAGTAAAATCAACAGGGACTTTGTATTTTTAAATAAGTGAATGAACAACATCTATCTAATTATACATGCAAGCTCTGTGAATTAAATGTAAACCTTCGTTATCACATTAAAGTGGGTCGATTAATTAATTATCTATTGCATATGCCCAAGGCAAAATGTTTCCTGCTCTTGCTTAATCATAAATATCTACTACAAAACGAGCTTCTTACTATTATTATTGTTATTACTATAAACCTTAATCTTAATTAGGTTAACTAGCAACATTTATTTCGCTTGCAACATTTAAATTTTATTGTTGATGATTTAATTATTATTGTTAAATGCTATCTGATGAAGGAGTTTTTATTTGCTAATTATTAGTTTCTTAGATTTGATTAGCATCATCAACATCAATGAGATTAGGATTTTTTTAGATGATTTAAACATCAGAAAGTGAGTCAGTGTCTTTATTATTTTGAGTTTCATCTTCAGGTTTCTTCTCATTTAAATTTTCTCCTTAATTATTATTTTCTCCATCTTCATCTTTAAGTAATTCTTCTATTATCTTTTGCTAATGTTAGTTTGGCTAAATGAGTACAGCACTATTTTCTAAGATTTCCTAATCATTAACTATATGCTCTGCGGGAACATTGCTTATATCTTCACTCTAATTCTGTTCACTGTTATCTTACACCTATTTCTTTCCTTTATTTTTCTTTCCCATTTCTGCTACTTAGATCTTATTTTTAATTTTTTTCTTAACTTATAATTAGATAATTATTATTTTTTAAATATATATATTTATTTCTTTTCTGATTGTTATTATTTGTAATAAATGGTAATATAAAAACTATTTTTGTTAAATTTTTGAATGAATTTATTATTGTAATTAGCTTTTTTATATATATTAATCAATTTTTAGATATTCCTCAAATTCGATAGCTATTTGTTTGAAAAGGTAAAATTTAATAATTAGCTATTTCTCAAAAAAAAGTAAATCAATTAGTTTTGCTTCCACATTTATTAATTAATATGTTTTTACTTTTAAAAATAAAAAAATACAATAAAAAAATGTATTTTTAGCTTTGTATTTAATATCATTTTAGATCCTTTTGAAATTTTTTCAATTTTTTTATTAGAAATTTTTGACATTCTTTTTACTTTTATTTTTTTGAGAATTTTTCAATACAAATTCGAGTTAAATGCTGAATAATTATTTGACTCAGAGAGTTAAAGAAATATATTTAAGTGATGCTTTATCTCATTTCCAGTTAATAAAATAAATAAATATCTTTTAATTATAATTTATTTATAATTACTTGCTTAGTAAAAAATATTTAACATTTTAGATGCTTGTTTTTTTCATATTTTAACATTTATTAAGTTAAAAAAATTCTTTCTTGTATTTAGTTAAAAAACTAAAATTTATTTAGATTAAATAAAATGTATATACAATACTGACTATTTTTTGATAGAATTATTATAAATATCTTAATTAATTACATAAAAAAAGTTGCAAAACATAAAATAACTTAAAGGAAAAAAATATTTCGTAAAGTTAAATAGAAAAATCTTATACTTCACACTGAATTTATTTTATTTTTTAAGAAAAATATTTTATAATATAATCGATGTATTTTAATCCATTTGAGAAATCTCTAAACAATTAAACATCTAACCTCTTAAATCCATACTTTGCATATTCAAGAAATAATGCTTTAACATAATCTTTGTAAGTCCCTCTACATCAAGTAAACTTAGGCTTTGCTCAGTAGCAACCTTTGAGATAAAGTCTTTCATACCTTCCTAGGTAATATTAATAATAATAGTTTAGCAGTTATACTCCATTCTCTTCTTAGCCTTTAAATTAATTAACCTCATAAATATATACAAAAAATACTTAGCTTGGAAATAATGTTGATTAAAAAAACCAATCTCAAGTTGGCGAGAAATTAAGAGCATCAAACGATAGTTAAAATTAAAATAAGAACACTTAAAATGATTTTCTTTTTTAAAGTGAAGGATCACAAAAGCAATAAAAAAATAAAACAAATTAGTTTAACACAGATAGAATTTTAAAAAATCATTACTCGCTAAGCTCAGAAAGAAACAAGTATACAACTTATTAGTAGAGTTAAACAGATTCTTATTACAAAGATATAATTTCGAATGATACAAAATAAATTTTATAAAAATGGAATAGCCCAAACAAATTTGGAGTTATGGCTAGTTAAAATACTTAATTTTATTAATAGTTGAGATAAATTAAGGACTAGTAAAATAGCAGTCCAATTAACATTGTAGATCCCTTATTTGAGACTATTTCTTCATTGGAAAGTAGCCAATAAACCAATTAATATTAAAATTAGACTGATAAAATACTAAGTAATGATAAAAATTTTATTTAGATTTTAAATTAATCACAGGAGAATCTAAAAAATAAAACATAAGAGGATTTTATAAATAAAATAACTGATTAGTATAGATCAATAGAAAATATTGAATAAAGAGTAGGCTTAGGCTATGATGTTCATAAATTGGTAAGTGGAAGAAAGTTAATTATAGGTGGAGTTGAGTTAAAGCACAATAAAGGCTTAGATGGACATTCAGACGCAGATGTGCTAGTCCATTCAATTATAGATGCTTTGCTTGGAGCTTGCAAGTATGGAGATATTGGTAAACTGTTTCCTAATACTCCAAAATACAAAGATGTTTCAAGCTTGAAGCTTCTTGAAATAGTTAGAAAAATGATGGAGAAAGATTAAATTAAAATTATAAATATAGATGCTGTGATAATTGCATAAGCTCCAAAAATGGCTGATTATATAGTTTAAATGGAGTAAAATATTTCTAATTCATTGAAGATTGAATCTGATAGAGTAAGTGTAAAAGCTACAACAGAAGATAAATTAGGATTTACAGGTAACCAGTAAGGAATAGCTAGTAAAGCTGTATGTCTAATACAAAAGCCATTTAATCAATCTAAAAATCTTGAAAAAAGCTAACTGAATTAGTAAAACGAAAATATTTAATCAACAGTAACAGAAAATTAACTTTAAATAGTAAAAAGATAGCTAGATTTTAAATCTGATTTTGATGAATAACCTCCAATCAACCCAAGTTTCTAAAATTAAGATAAAAAAGGGATCATAAATTTGATCAAAATTTCAAATTCTAAAAATCTATTTTAAAGTTAAAAAGGAAGGATCATATTTTTAATTGTAAGCTTTATTTTAATTTTGTTAATATTATTTATGTTGCTAGTTTGATCAAACATTTTTATACATGTTTAAAGCGCCTCCTCGTACATTGACAAGCCTAAATTAATTACCAACCAATTTTCAAATTAGCACATTGTTAAAAACAAAATTTTGTATTTTAAAAAAATATTTCATAAATAATTTAAAAATTATACCATAAATAAATATATACTTAAATAATATTAAACTAGATCAAGGTTGATAATCTAACCTACAAAATAAAAATACAGAAATTTGCAATAATCTTTTAGATTAGCTTAAATTAAAACATCTTATTTTTTAATATTTGAAAAGAGTTTTAAGAAAAAGCAATAATTTTAACAAAAAATTAATTGGTATTCTTTTGAATTTAAGTAAAATTTCTAAAAATTAATTCAAAGATTGATATCTTTTTAAATTTAATCATATTAGATAAATTATTATCTCTATTCTCCATCTTATAAAATAATTTATTCAACTCCAGCTTCTTTGTTTATTTAGTTTTATTCTAATGGAAGTTCTTTTTTTTTTTCAATATCTAAATTAAAAGTATTATCATTTTAATTTAAAGCTTGCAGTTCGTGTTGTTTTATTTCAGAAAAAATTATTTTTTTACTTTGCTCAATAATTTTATTTTCTTTGTTGAAAATACTATCCTCTTCATTGAATCGTTCCAGATAAGGAATATAAAATAATTTTTTTAAATTCTTTTTAGATTTAACTATTTATTATTGAATAGAATTTTATATAGGAAGAGTTATTACAACTGAAGTTACTATAAAAGGGCAATAGCAAAATATTAAAAATATAATATATTAGTGAATTGGTATCAAAAAATCACTAAATCCTACTAATGTAAAATCTTTAGCATATTTTAAATTAGCCCGAGTTAAAGAATTTTATTTTGCTTTATTAGAGTTTCCATAATAACTAATATAACATGTATCAAATGTCGTTTATAAAATATTGTATGGATAGTTTTGTGGTAAACACATCCAACTTGCAAGCTTTACTTAACTAAACTGCCAATATTCTGTGCAAGTTGAATCGCTGTTTATGCTTCTTTAATTTGGATAAGATTTAAAATATGTGTGAAGGTTTGTCTAATAAGTATTATAATAGCTATCATCAAGTGATGTATCTGAACAAGCATAAGAATCTCCATATTAATAAAAATAATATGGAGAAATTTATTTAATGCCAGCTGTTTCTCTATATTATCCATCAAGGCATCCATAACCTAAAAAAACTTCCCCATCTTTTTCATAATTTATATAAAGAATAGAATATTCAGATATACCTACAATATTTAACTTTAACTATCCAATAACATTGCAATTATGTACTTCATACAAAGGTTACTTTAATATTTAACCAAAGATCCCTATAAAAATCCCAAGAAACACTCCTGAAAAAATAAAGATCCCAATGCAAAATAAAATTATATACAACTCGCTACATCTTTATTTAGATTTCCAAAAACATTAATAAGAATGATACATTAAAAGCAATATCGCAGGAGTAATGTATAAAAAATGTGTCATGTTATATTGATTAGCAGCAAATATTGTGATTATGAGAAGATGAATTAATATCGGAGGTATTTGATAGTACCAAAAATGGTTAGATTCAACCCAAATAGCCATTAAAGATTATTTTTAATTTGCTATACTTTATTATATGAAATACAAACAATTTTTTTGCAATTATATTATTTTTAAATTGTTTGATAAACAATTTTATAAATCTTTCTATAATTGGTTTAATATTCTAACTAAATTTTCATTTGTTGATAAACTCATTTTTTATTAATTTGTTTTAGTTTTTTAAACTAAACATTAAAGTAATTATTTACTTTTTGAATCAAAAAATATTTTTTCTTTATTAGTCTATCATGGATAAAAAATATTAATTTCTTAGATATTCGCTATGATTAAAATTCTAAAAATATCTTTTGATTTAGAGAGGGGTTGGGGTTGGGGTTGGGG